>VTPC01000964.1:107069-244670 GCA_011009095.1 Ignelater luminosus
GAGCTTACCTTACTCTATAAACAATTAAAAACGTACAATTTTCCACAAAAGATGTCATATGGATTTTTTTTGCTACACTGAATAGTTCAGGAGATATAGACGTTCCGATTGATTTGCAAACAATACTGTGACTACAGAGAACAACTAAATACTAAAGATGAGGAACATTTGCGAAGGTCTCGCTCAGCTGTCAATGTAGATTTAAAAGTAGAAGCAATCACAGAAGCTCAAGAAGGATTGGAGGTAAGAGTAGTAGGTGACAACACTGACCCTCTACTGCAGCTTGAAGATGATTGTGCCTGGTAAAGGCAACCAATCAAATAAAACTTACAATATTTAGGCAATGCAGAATGAAATAGGGTACATAAAACATGTTTTATTGTGTGTTTATGCCTTTGCAGGCTGCGATTCTGGGTTCTCAATATACAGGAAATGGAAAACAGCCCCATTAAAAAAAGTTTAAAGTGATGGGGAACTAAGAAGAAAATTACTAATTCTCAACAACCCCAATGCGCAGGCAGATGACATTGCTGATGCTGGCAACGTTTTTTTCTATTTATATACGGATCCAAAAAAAAAACGGAAAACTTGGATGTTCTACGTCGCCAGATGTACTTAACGACTATTGCAAATCAACCAGTGCAAGGAGAGTTCAAGTTGGCTACTTTACCCCCAACAAAAGCAGCAGCAACTAACTGAGAGTGTATCAAATGCAAAAGTGGCGTGGTAGCAAGAAAGACCCCCTAAAATGGGGAAGGGATCTGCGCCGAACAACAACGTCTCTTGATGCTGCCCTAGAACACTTGCTCCACTCTTGTTCATGCTCAGGTGATTGTTTGAACAATTGCGAGTGTCGAATAAGCGGCCTTCAATACACAACCATGTGCACCAAAAAATGCATCTGACCTTTTTTGTGGAAAATGCTACGTTCTTTAATTGTCTGTAGAATAAGGTGAGCTCTAAATTGAATAGTTTCCGAGATATCTGCAAAAAACTGAGAAAACACAATCTTCGGATTCCTCTCCCCCCAAACCCGACGCTCTGAATGTGGAAACTTTTTATCACATTTAGAGCAAAGGGTAATAAACAAGTTAGGACACTCAAACCCTTCTTTTTTGGATTTGTGGCTTGGGAGCTAATTTTACTGTACCAATATGGGTGGTGTCGATATTTTAGACGGTTTGATTGGGCGCTAGGAATGCATACTAAAAAATGGTACCTGCAATTATTGTAGCATCTCATCGACTTGACAATAATAAATTCTTGGTTATTATATAGAAAAATCAACCTAGGTCGAAAAGAAAAATGCTGACTCTTGTCAAAATTTCGTGCAGAATTGGCATATTGTTTGTGCAACCAAGGAATCCGATCTGTAAGTAAAAGAGGAAGACCAAGTGACCTGGAAAAATTAATTCAAGCAAAGAAAAAACGCTCTCCAACGACAGCTTATCCGACAGGATGCTTCCAGTCACTGGCCAAATCACGATGAAATAAAGCAGCGATGCAAAATGCCAGGATGCAAATCATTTTCTTTTAAAAAATGTTCAAAATGTGGCTTACACCTATATGAACAAAAATAACAATTGTCTTGTCAAATTTCGTACCGATTAGTGTACTTACGTTTTATGCACCACTACTGTAAGGCGTAGCAGATTTAGTACAAGCATATTTTTTGAAATAAAAACAAAATTATTTAAAATTAATTATTTTCATTATTTTTTTTCGTGTTATTAGATAAATAAATGTTTTCTGCCATGAAAACAAAATTGCGCAGTGTAGGGTTAAGTTTAAGTTTGTTACTTTACAACCAGTATTGAAGATTAATAATAAAATGTAATTGGTTAATAATACGTAAATAAAATTCTATCCAGTTTTTACATTAGGTACACATTTGTTGCAAAATCAACCGGAAAGAAATTACCATTGAATTCCTTATACTATACACTTGAAGAGTCACCATACGGTAACATACGATCATTACAATTTTAGTTCAGTTCCTAGTAGGCTATGAAAAAAGATTCCTGTCTTAGATTAATCCATCTCTGTAAAAATTATCTGTCAAGTTGACAGTTTGATTGATTATTAATTGGTTTTGTAATTTGTAGGTTATGTATCGGTCTTGGTTGGCGTGCGTGTGTCTAAGCTACGCCCTACGGAAAAATTTCATAGTCTACCGGCTATTTAATGATCGCTTATTATATTATACATTTAAGCAATAAAGCAATATTTCGCTTAAAAATAAAAAAAAAAATGATTTACTACAAGATATTAGAGCCTGACGTTATACTTTTTTGTTTTTCAAAACCTCAATGAAAGTTTCATAAATCTTGATGTTGGCGTATATTTCACGTCAGACCTTATGACTATGAGTTCTAAGGACGAAAAATAAAATATTTTTTTGTAATTTATTTAAAATGAGATGTCATTATTTAAATGTGGTTATTAAATAAATATAGCTTTTTATAAGTAAATATAACTCTTTTTAGAAAGTAGATTTTAGCTTGAATAAATCGAAGCAAAATGTAAAACGTAAAAAATGCAAATTAGTAAATGTAAGGGAAATCATAATACTCCGATTTGTTGCAAAGACAACTTTTAACACACATAACCCTGAAGTGAGTTGATGAATACACGTTGTGATGGCAATAGAATTTTTTGTACATTTAATCTCATTCAATTTTACAGACAAAACAAAAACGATGTTCTCTTTTTTCCTGCTTTTTCTTTTCTTTTTAGACGCTAAAGGTGTTCTAGAACTTATCCTGGGAAAAATGCTACTTTCTACAAGCTATTACCAATTAACTGAAAATTCATCTTCTTGACATTTGTAAACGTTACAGGTATTTTCCAGTAGCTCTAGCATGTTCACAAAATTACTTGTTGTTCTAGGAATTTCATAACGTCACCGTGATGAATTGCAGTTCTAGAATCTTTCTTATTTCTATTATATGTGAATATCATTGTGACATTGCAAAATGGCAGTATTTATTGTTTTTCTCTTGATATTTGGATAAAATTTTAATGACCCTTATGCTTGGTAACATCGAATCAACTTGATTTAGGAACAGAAAATTATATTGCAGTTATCCTCATCACTTTCATTTTGTTCATAAGTAAGATTTACTAGAATATTCTGTAAATATCTACTTTAGAAAAATGGATTTTATCTCTAAGTGTCAATAGTCTTACATTAGAACCATCCATCGATTTAATTCTGGTACATGTATGATACCTTAGTACCCATCCAGCTAACTTGGCACTCTTACAATTTTGATATTTTGAGTATGGCCAACGTTTCATTTCATATTTAAATCTGACGGTTGGAAATCCACCCGTTAAAGAAGTTGGCTAAAGTAGGTATAAATAATTAATGACTCAGACAAGTAATGTAAAAAACGCCTCCCGTCCAAATTTACTTAAACTTGACAGGTAATCACACAGAATCTTTGATGCTGCACACCTTGACATTAATTTTGTGCTTCCTCATAATCTTCAAAAAAATTCTGGCAGAATGTTGTTCCTCTCTATCAGTTTATAAGCCATCTTGAAAACGATTTCTCCCTGTATTTAGAACTTGCTTATCATAGTGACTTTAAGGCTCAAAAATTCTTTCAGGGTCTAATTTCTGTTGACTAACATAGTGCCCAGAAGGCCAAGTTGCAAATTACAGGCTTAGGTAATCTCTAATAATCCACAAGCTCTTACTGTTATAATTAGATCGTGACTATAAAAAATGATTAGCTTTGACAGACTGGAATTAATGTGTTCCATAGTTTAAGAACACTAAGAATAATTCTTCTTCATAAAGACAGCGATCCAAATCAACTAATTACCGTATCTTCTGGGATTAGAAACCAGCATACTAATATGACTCGAGAACAATATAAATTTGTGTCCACACCCAGATGCATACATAACACCTCGATTATTAGTGATTGTTTGCGAAAAGCTAAATCTGAGAAATCATACGTAACTATTGCCTTCTTGAATTTAACTAGGAACAACGAAACTCACATTGAAGTGAACCGTAACAAAATCAAAACTATAGAAATTAAAAAAGGAATCGCACAAGGTGCTCGGTAATTATTATCTCCTATTATTTCTAGTGTTGGTGTTGATTTTGCCTCAAAAACTTAATGGAACTTCAGGTCTTCAGCCTTGATGATATCATTGAATTAGTCATCTTAGATATATCTCTTCTAGTAAAAAGTAAATACATCAATGCAACAGCCAGAATCTTGCAATCAGTTTTAGGAAATCAACACAAGGACCAATTCATTTGATCTACACTCGTTTACTCACTTCAATATGCATTGTTGTTACAAGATATCATTTATGCTTTTAAAGGACATGAATAGATATGTACGTTTTCCAGCGGAAATAATTTTCAGGCTTACAGCAAATGTAGAAAATAACATCAAAACAGTTTGGCGTCACCTTGGATCATAAGATCACAATAAAGAGAAAAGAATTTCGAAACTGGACAAAATTATCAACGAAGGTTGAAGGCTTTTTTTGCGAATCCCATTTGACTTTTATTTAATCTTTGTTTTGACGATGTTTAACGCCATCTATTGGTTGATGATTCTCACCTACAGCAGAAAAGATTACTTGTGTTCACAAGCAAGCAGCCAGTTATCGCATTGCTGGACGGTTGGCAATACTCGTTTGCAAGCAAGTAATAATTACTGACAGCGCCTAATCAGCACTGCTGGTGCGCGGCAGCGGGATTACAGCTTGTAAACACAAGCATTACTTCAAGAATTTTTGAAGTTAGGGACTTTCATACCGTTGTTGGCGACATCTTTGTTAGACGGATGGGGAGGAAAATTTTCTACACCTGTTAACACTGGAGTAGTGACATCTTTTTCGTTCCATCTATAAAGCCCTGCTTAGTTGTATACTATTTCTCACTTTATTTCCTAAATTCGCCCACTTTTGTCACTTTTTTTATGCATCACAGCTTATGGAAGCTCTGAATTTAAGATTATTGCAAGTACTATAATAATATAAGATATATGATCATTACATTTACATTGAGGAAATAACCATCTGCCTGGATCACACATTTTTCCTTTTTCCATCTGATATAAAAGCTACTGCAACTCCATTGGAGATAATTCTGGAACGGCCGACTCGAAGAGGAGCATGAAAAGCTTTTTCTGAAGTGAACTGTAAGTCAATGAGTCGGTTTGAGAAAGCAATAGTTTAACATGCAGAGTCACGTTGGCCTTATCAATTTATTAGGTGCTACGTACTTGCTATCTCTAAGAATTTCTGTACTATCTCTATCGCAGTACTTAAGACGGCAAGAGGCGTTCAGGTTTTGGTTTTGAATGTTAGGCTAAGGCTTTTGTAAGAGTGTTATTGAATTTAGTGCAGGGCATTTTCCTGATTAGTGAGTGTACACAAGGTAACATTGCTATGAACCTGTATCTTATCCTAGAAAGTGAAGAAAACTTAAGTTTGTTTGGTAACTGTCACGTTTAGTGGATGAAAAATTGTCTGTCTGTTTGAATTTTTCGATCCCGCTTTACACAAAAAGACTTGTCATCAGAAAAGTTGGAATTATCAATTCTCCTCTTTTAGAAGGTGCAAGTATCGACTGATTTAGTAAACTGCAAAGTTCTAGGTGTGTGTATAGATGCAGACCCAGTCGTTCCTGTCTTCTGCCGCTTACGACGAGCTGGAGATCCTTGTTGATGTCTTGGAGATAATATGATATTAGTGCTTGAATTATTTGCTAAAATGAGTGCTTGATGCTTGGTATTTGAATTTCTTCTACATTCAGTAATTTTTATGAAATTGAACACTTGCAATTACTTGAATTACTCTTGAGTAACTCAAACTCTTTGGGGTGCTTGAAATCTTTAAAAAAGGACACGTAGACTTTCTTTAACTTCCCAGAGTCCTAGCCAGAGCTGGGTAAAGCGATTTGGTAAAGTGTTTGCAAAAATGCTTCAAGTACTGTGCTTGAATTAATTTTTTAAAACGAGTACTCAGTGTTTGGTATTTTAATTCCTTGATGCTTCAGTAATTTGTTTAGCATTACATAGTGATTAAAGTACTTTTTGGAATATCAGGAGTTCAACATTTTCATAAGATCTTGAAGTAGTTTAACAAAAACTTGAAGTACTTTCACAAGAACTTGAAATACCTTTACAAGAACTTAAAGCTTTCTTCAGTATTCCAAGCACTTATAAAAACTTCAACCATTCAGCAACTTGTGCTTGATGATTCAGGGATTTTGAGTATTTGGTAATTGGTGCTCTAAGATTTTAATTACCGTTCTTGGTAATTGAGGCACTTTACCTCAGTACTTTCTCTAGCTTTGGTCCTAACAAGTTCGTACAAGCAAGCGGTTTGTTCAGTTACGTACAGTAGTGAACCTGAACATCGTCTTGTCACCATGAAATGTCGTAAAAACTTACTTGTTTTCAGTTCAACAAAACAAAAAACAATTAAGTTGCAGATCTGTGTTTTAAAAATTGACCCGATAATGAAGAAATGAATCGTCTTACCTGAACTACTCGCTTACTCTTATTTACTTGAAACTATCCGTCGATAGGGTATATCTTTAGAAGCTTAAAGCATTTTTCAATATTTCAACCACTTCTAAAAGCTTGAAGCATTCAATGAATTGTTCTTCGTGCTTTGAGGGTTTCATTTTGGAGTTTTTGGTAATTAGTGCTTTAAATATTCAATTACAGTTACTTGGTAATTAAAGCACTTTAGGTCAGTGCTTGGAGTTTGATAATTCAAGCACTTTACATCAGTGCTTTGTCCAGCTCTGTACCGAGGAAATAAAAGAACTACATAATAGTAACATTTTCTGCAAAGTCATTTTAGTTCCACAGTTTAGTGTAGTTTGTAGTTCATTTGAGTTGCGTTAAAATCTGCATTTCCACTGATGACTTTATGACAGTTGAGATATTGTAATCTAAGTAAGAACTTTGATAGACAAATTTCTGAACTCGTTCTGTTTATTCTTGTCAACATTTGATTGTTTGATTCGTACAATGTAAAAAAACTGATCCCCGTGACAAAGTTAATGAAGGGAAGTTGCCAATGGTGTCATTTATTCAGAAAAATAATGTAGTTTAGTAATTTTGATGGTGACACCCTCAGAGGTGTTGCGTATGGCTGTATGACGTCATCCAAGATGGCCGCCGTGGCAATATAAGCAAACTGCATTATCTCGGTCGCTATCTAACCGATTTTAATTTTTTTTAGCTTGTTTCAAAAATATTTTCAATAGCTAGCGTTGATACTTTTATTCTTGCTTGTGATGAGGCACTAGAACTTAAAAACAGAGCAGTGAAAGTTGTGGAAGGACTATCTAGTTGGAATAACACAGCAGCTCAGTGCTCTCACTCTCTTTTTCTTAACAGCACCTGAGTTCCAAAGGGTATCACACGTAACTTCGTAACTGGCGTCCTTAACTTTATACCATCTTTACTGTTGTAGTTTCTAATATTACGACTAGGTTTCGTGCAACTTAGCGCTTTCGAATCACTCTCAATCACATATTTAAGCTACTGTGCAGGTAGAATTTAATTACTTTACGAGGAAACATAAGAAACATCGCTTTTGTTGTAACAATAAAGTTTTCAAATGTTAAGTTACTGGTAGTGGTATATCAGATACATTTTTGAAGTAGTTGACAGTTGTTGTATCTTAAAAATGTTTGTAAGAAATGTGTGTTAAATAAAATCTTACTGTTTGCTTAATAATTAAATTAGCCCTAAATAATAAATTAATTATATGTAATAGTTTTATTTATATCAAATAAACAATTAAAATTTTCTGTTCTATTTCTCTTGCATGATCAACACTAGTTTTAAAGATACAGACCGTTAGAGGTTCATACTGGAAACTATCTTTTCCTAAAGGTCTCAAAAAGTACTTGAGTTGAAAAGTTATAATTTTAAAAATTGCTCCATATAACAATAAAAAACATAGAATGTAGTGACAAACAATTTATCTTTATTTTAGGACCACTGTGTTAGAGCAAATATTGAATACACATGAATTAAAACAAAACAAATGAACAAAATAAAAGAATCTTTTGTTTACCTGACATGTTAAGTCTTAATTCCCCCTCGACATATTCTCCAACTCTAACCCATCGATACTTTCCCGCAGAAACTTGCTTGAAATGAATAATATTGTACCGTGCAGGTCCATCTCCGTTCACATCGAAATGAAACCTATCGCCACTCAAACCTGGAAAAAGTTCAAATTACAGAAATCACGTTAAGTTGTTAAAAAATATATAGTAGCTAAACATGGGATGACAGCGTTGTAAATATTGAAATAAAGGAATGTCAAGGTTTTCATTACAAAAGAAATTGAGAGATTTGAATAAGTATTGTAGACGTATTGGTATTGGAAATTTAATATATGCCAAGATGGAAAACGAATGCGTTTTATTAAAGTTTAAAAAACACGCTGCATCGGCAATAAATTCTTGTGAAATAATTTTCGTTGCCATTTTGCTATTAAAGTAATACCTACACTTTTTAGGGCAAGAATTTTGTGCTGATGTCAAGAAATGTTGTGTGGGTTCGACAGTGGTAATCGGAAAAGCCAAAGGCACGCATAAAATGGGTGTTAAATAAAATATTCTCATTTTTCTCATATTTTTGCCACTAGCAACTGGCTTCTTCTCCATATTTAATACGTATTTGGAGGAGGAAATAAAAATATAATAGCTCCATAAACTGTATTCGAAGCAAGCTTTTTCAAGAGTTTCAATAACTGAAAATCAATTTATACCGAGTTATCCAGAAGCCATGTACTGGAATTTAGTGTATTTTTATATAATACTAATGCGACAGTCATTTTGTTTGATACTTTACAACCACCGTTGCTTTTATTTGCAATTTAATAATGGTTATTCTAACTCTAATTGAATATAAAAAAAATTTAGTGTTACTGCAGCTGCTTAAACTGTAAAAACCACACGCAATAAAGTTTTCATTGTTCGAGAAAATTGAGAGAGACGCACCCCTAAGAACTTTGGAGGAAATTAATTTTATGAACTACTTGCGCTATCTAAAAATTGATATAAAGCGATGTTATTCATAGTTGATTTACTTCAGTCCATTATGAATGCAGTAATTTAGAGGAAAATCCAGTCATATTTTCTGTTGTTACATAATTTAGTTTTATAGGTGCATCTCGGTGTGGGTGCCCTTGGAGTAAAAATTTATATACGCTTTCATAAAATGCTTTTCACTATGAACGAAACAAGGATTATGTAAATTTTTATTGCTCTTTCCACTTTTATGCGGTTTTCCAAATGCATTTTATATGTTCGCAAGCAAAGGAATGTAGAGATCAAGGAAGCCTTCCTTTCTTTCCCCCTTTTTATAAATTACAAAACCAATACAGCGATATAAGATCAAACCAAGGTAAAGTAATAAGTAAATGGGTGGGGGAACCAAATTTAGCGCACGCTATTTCGTTTTAGATTAAGAGGAAATCTAATTCAAGAGAATCAGTGGCAACTTTAATTATATAAATGAGAAAAGCCTTTGGGAAAGAGCCCTTGAGGAAGCTGTCCGTGACATCTCAAATACTTGAAGATACAAATTCAACTATATCTGAAGGATTGAGAAAATTTTAGGTTATTTCGTAACTGTTTTCTGTTTATGCTTCTGACATTGACTGAAGAAAACGCTTTATCATCCTCGGAAAACTTTAGCCGGAGGAGGATATTAAACGAAAAATATAAACAAATATCAGGAGGGAATAGAATATTGGTTTTCTTTTATTTTTACTTTTATTTTTCTATAAAATGAATCATTGCATAAACAGTGAGATATACATATGTATCTAATATAGAATGCGATGGTTTTGAAAACATGAATCTAATTATAAAAAATGCCTTACACACAAATTAATAATTAAATAAAATTTATGAATATCAGTAGATGATGCATTATCCAAATTTATTATATATATGATATTTGTATGTTCGATTTTTCTGTCACAAACATGTGTAATTCTCCCAAAAGGTAAATCTCTAATATTACGGATATTCTGAAGGAATGGAAACGTTCAAAGATACCAATTTTTAAAAGTTCTTTAATTTTCAATGTAAGAATTTCTGCTGTTTACTTTCATGAGTCTTGTTAGTGATATTGTTATTATCATTACTACTGTTCGTAGTTACTGTTACTCTAGAATTCCTGAGATTCGAGGCAATCTTTACTCATTTTAAAATGTTTCCACGTTTCATCAGATTAATTGTTTTCTACAAGGTTGTTCAGATCATTTTAAGTTAAAAATGTATCGTGAACATGTATTCGGAAATCAATCAGTTTTTTATTCATCCCTATTGCCTGACTCTTTTGCATAATAGTACTTTCTTCATATACCAGGTGTATACCTATGAAATGAGACTTTCAGCTATTAGACCACAGATGTCGCTAGGAGTATTTTTAAACTGTCCCAAATGTCTTATTTTTTTCGTCTGTCATCTGTCAACAATATTCAATTCATTGTTTGTGATGTTTCATACAACAACGCATTTTTTTCGCTCTTAAAAATGTCGAATTTCGTGCCTTCAAACTACGATTTGCGGACATCGTTGATTTTCTGTTATCAATTGAAGAAAAACGCTTCTCAAGCTCATCAAATGCTTATAGAAGCTTACGGTGGACATGCTCTAAGCAGAGCACAGTGCTTCAGGTGGTTTGAAAAATTCCGAAGTGGTGATTTTAGCGTGGAGAACGAGGAACGTGGCCGGCCACCGAAAAAGTTTGAGGACACCGAATTGCAAGCATTGTTGAATGAAGATGATGGTCAAACGCAAGAAATGATGGCAGAGCAGTTGGGAGTGACCCAAAAAACCATTTGCAAACGTTTGAAAGACATGGGCATGATTTTAAAGGTCGGAAGATGGGTGCCGCATGAACTGACTGAAAGGCAGCAAGAGAACCGAAAAACCATTTGTGAAATGCTGCTCTCCCGGTTCAAAAGGAAGTCTTTTTTGCATCGAATCGTTACGGGTGTATTTCTCCAATCCCAAGCGTAAACGATCGTATGGTCCGCCCGGCCACAAGCCAAAATCAACGGCCAAACCAAATCGCTTCGGCCGCAAGGCAATGCTGTGTGTTTTCTGGGATCAGCATGGTATGATTTGGTACGAGCTATTAAAACCAGGTGAAACAGTTGACGGTGCACGCTACCAACGACAATTGGCCGATTTGAACAGCGCTATACACCGAAAACGCCCAGAATATGCCGATAGGCGTCACAAAGTAATTTTTCTTGATGACAATGCACCACCACATCGAACAAGAGCGACCCGGGAATTGGTGGAGACGTACGATTGGGAACCGCTGGTGCATGCGGCTTACTCACCAGACTTGGCGCCTTCCGATTATCATTTGTTTGCATCGATGGGCCACGCACTTTCCGAGCAGCGCTTCAATTCTCACGAAGAAGCCAAAAAATGGCTCGATGATTGGTTTGCGGCCAAAGACGGCCAATTTTTTTGGCGCGGCATTCACAAATTGCCTGAGAGATGGGTAAAATGTGTCGCTAGCGATGGCTATTATTTTGAAGATTAAATTTGTAACCATTTTTTGTTAATAAACGTTTAAAATTGAAAAAAAAAGTCTCATTTCATAGGTATACACCTATGTATGTATTGTGCACCATCGTGATGAAATTAGGTACATCGTCTTCTGTTAAAATTACCTTCTCCACTAATAAAGTCTGATAAGCATACCTTTGAATATGCAGGTGAATGAATTCTTTTGTTGGTACTTCAGTAGCTTAAAACGACTGTAACTTCACAACGATTGTATACAACTATTTAAAGTTACCTGACCAAAAACGCATATTTGTAGTGGGACACCCATATTTATACTGAAACTAATTTTAGATTAATAAGCAATTTATCTAATTCTAGCAATGCACATTTTATCAACAAGTTAACTTGAACGCAAAGAAAAGTTTTTCATGTTACATACTCATAGCTGCGATTCACCTAATTAATTTCACGAATTGGCTAACAATGTACTATGATTTTGTGATTTTAGTCATAGTTCATTAGCTCCTTTTGAGTCAACTTTTATGATTACCAACATGAGTCAGATAAAGGTATTACTGTTAAGTCCAAATTCCTACGGGATCTGTTGAAACAGAAAAACCCTCACGTTTATCGGCGGGCTCTCTCTAACCAAAGGTTTAAGACCCTTACTTGGCAATTCTTACCATTTTCATTAACCTCAAATTAACAATTTAGAAGACAACAAAGAATTTCTCCAACAGTTTACATTAAAATCAAGAAGTTTGGCCTAAGTCACAGCTAGTTTATTATTGATCGGAGCCTTTCAGTAAATATACCAATAATGGGACCTTTCATACCGCAGATTACCATTTACAGGGCATCACTGCTGTAAGGTAAATTGGCACTTGGTAATAGTAAGAGTGAACGCGTTTTGAAATGAACGATTTGGGAAAACAAAAGAAAAAAGACTGTCAAAAACATCAAAAAATAAATTGGAGATAAAGGTAAAGGCTTAAAACAGTTAGCCTGACTCGTGTTCTTATTTAGCTGTATGAAGAAGGTTAATGGAGAGCAAAGTTCGATTTTGGGTTAGCGTAAGAGGTCCGTTGAAAAGCGTAGCCTGATCCGTCTTTGTATTAAGTTTTCTTAGGAAGGTTATGGGCGAACTTAGAACTTGGGGCCCATTGGAGGCGAAGCCTGATCTTTGTTAGTCGTTAGCTCTTTCAGATCGACCCACATGAGTATTTACTCTCCTGAAGAAGAGTAACGAAGAGCAACGCCTGACCTTAGGTTGATGTAGGTAATCCATTGGGCCGTGTTTGTATTTAGCTCTCTTAAGAAGGTTAATGGTAGGCGAAGCTCAAACTTGGCACCCGTTAGCGGTGCAGCCAGACTTGTATTTGTCTTTAGCTATCTCCAAATGGTCAATGTAGGGTGTAGCCTGATCCGTATATGTATTTAGCTCCTTAAATAGTAATGAAGAGCAAGTGGCTCGTTGAAAGACACAGATTAATCTGCTTTCAAACAAAGATTGCTCCAATAGATGGTTACCAAAATAGTTAAAAGAAGATGAGATATATTGCTCAGCGTAGCTAGGCTATTGACCTGGCGCCCAACAAAAGTCGTCGTAGGGAGAACCTACAGGTAGCGCAATCTAGCGGAGGTCTATAGTAGTACCTATTTTAGGGTGAATTCGAGTTGACGCTCTAAACGCTCGGAGCGACAAGCGAGTTCTCGAGTAGAAACAGTAACAATTTAAAAAGCAAAGTCAAGTGAATAACTATTTAATATTAAAGAAGATTTTGAAGAAGAGAAGGGAAAAACAATAAAAGATCTTAGAGACCAGAAAAGAGTTTAATAAAAAAATGAAAAAATGAAACAGAAGAAAAACGAGTGTTACAAAATAAAATACGAGATTTAAAGAAAATGGGAAGGAAAACAAAAGTATAGATCCACAGTAACTATGAAAATCGTTCAAAAAAAACTTGGAGGAAACAGAAGACGATCAAAAACTGTTACGTACCTACAATTGCTAACTTAAGCCATGATTGATTATCGATTCATTATTTTCGCTACCGTACTGTTATATACAATCACTTTATTCCAATAAGAGAGAAATCTGGACGCTGCCACCCTTTGTATGATGTGTTTGATGAAATAGGGATTTCCCCTGTAGTTGCTTGTTTAAAATTCATGAGCGACAGAACGGAAAGCATGTTCTCAAGATTCTAAGAATCCCACATTCTGCTTATAATAAAGATTATTGCACTCACGATTGCCTTATACGCCGCCAGTTGATAATCTGACGTCAATTAAAACACGGATGTGTGCTGCAACTTGGTAAATAAAATTAGAAGACTCAGATACTGTGATCAGAGAATAGGTTGTTCTATTGTGATTTCAAATATTTAATTCTTATCATTTTAAATAGTACTGCACAATATTTTGGCATTCTTACCAGATTACAGCGTATGAGGCAACTTTATGCTCTAAAGACTGTAGATTCTACTCACGACAATTTCATTCAATTTAATACATCACATTTCTCAGCCCACAATTTACATTTATCAAGGAGCAGCGTAGCTTATCAGCACTGCGCGTACAGTCGAGAGTTGACTAGAGTCTTACTGTGGTTTTCCTTAGTGATGGAGGCAAATGTCGGAACATTAATTTCCAAGCACTCTCAACATGAAAACACAACACTAAGAACCCCGTCAACATAGTTATCGCGCTAAAATGCTCTGTCATTTGTTATCCTGCTTTCAGAACTGTGTCTGTTTTTCTTAATTATTATCTTCAGGACAAGATTGAGAGATATTTTGTATTTTTGGTAAATATTTCCCTAAAAGATAAAAGTAACAGTTTCTTTTCATTCATTGATTTTATTACAAATCAAGAATTGGACATCTTGTCAAAAGGTCTTTAATTGACATTGAACTCTTTATCTTAACTAAAGAAAACTTAACGCGCTACCACTGTCATTGATACACCTGTTTTTCTATTTGTAAAGATATTGATACCACGATATTAGACCATTTTTTGCAAAAAAGGTTACCTTTAATTTGTATATATATGCCGGTTTTTAACATTTTGTTGAATGTAATGCTAGTAGTAATGAATGGATTCTTTTGCGTTTTATAACAGAAGAACTATGGTCCAAGATATGTATCAAATGAAAGCCGAGTTTATGTTTTCTAAAATTATGATAAAAACAAAAAATTGGGAAAAATTACGATTTGCATTTTTTGAGCATTCTGGGGGAGGGCGAGATAGGTTTGATGAAATTTACATACTGAACAGTCGAACGATGTCGAAACTGCTAGGTTTAGATGAACAGAACTTAGTTTTCCAAATTTAGTAGTCGGTAGGAAGTAATAATTAATCAAAACATTCAAGGAGTTTAAAATTAAATAGTAGGTGCCATTTCCACAGAAACGGGAAGTGTCAAGTAAATGAGCAGATAATGGATTTTGGTAGCTGAGTTTGTCCTGATCATTTCTTGTGGTAGGTATGCATATTTTTGATATCTCTTCAAATAACCAAAACATCTTTTTGGCTCACCTTGTTTGTTACACCCTGTATATTTACCTCGATATCATTTTTAATCTTAGTGTATTAATGCATGCTTAACAAATATTTTTTTATTGAGACAGCTGCATTATCTATTAAACATCAATCACTTTTATTTTTCTGAAATAAAGACATTATGTAACAATTGTCTATAAGATTTATCGGTAAAAAGCGTTTAAAGTATTATTATTAGCTTTTCCAGAACTATCTCCTCACTGGGCACAATCTGTGCAATTTTGGATGATAACCAATGACAAGTGAATAAAGAAAAACTGGGTTCAAGAAGGTAAATGAAAAGCATAGTTCGTAGTCAATTGTGGAGATAGGGATGAAGTTAACGCTAAAATATATTTTTGAGGGGGACTTCTTTTTACACTACTTCTTGTAGTATAAAAATAATGTTGATAGATTAAAGATTAAAGATTTTTGAATGTACTGTATTGTTAAAGTTTAAATTAACTTGATGGAATCTGAACCCTGGACTACAAATAAAATAAATTTTTAATAATCAGGAATATTTAAAACAGATTAAATTCAATCTGTGTTAAGAATTAATTTGTTTTTCTCTAAATAGTTTATATAATTCTGTACACCGAAACGTCTAAAACATTCAATTATAGTTAGGTTATAAAGGTTATATAGGAAATCTAATAATTAATCAAATTCTATTCATTTTCAATACTGAATTCTCGTTAAATTACAAGATACAGTAATTCAATCACAAAAGGGTTAGGAAATGGTTAGTGTAACGTAATAAGTATAAAGATCTATCCAGCTTTAAATTTCCCTTAAATTCGTACTGGTAGTCAGTCATAGATAATTTCTAAACTATCGAAGTTAGAAAGGACGGCGACAAATGGTCCTAATTGGTGGTTGGAGAGTTCGCAAGATTTTTCGCGGTTCGGTGAATGCTGATAGATGGAACACAAGATAAGGCTCTTTAGTCGTACCGCTCTAGAATTAATGTTCAGAAGTTGAAACTTCTTAGGGTAATTTTTCTGAATTGCTTCTTGTGTTTCTTTCAACTTAAATTTAAGTTGCTTTCAAGATGTACCATCGCCCTTTCAGTCACATAAAAAAGGTCGCAGCTTGATTTGAACTGTCACAACGTAATTTAGAGGAGTAAAGATAATTTGATAAAAGTTACGTAAACACTTGAAATTTTGTGGGGCAGTTGTGATGGTGATGTGATATTAGAGGGGAGTTTTCTGAGTGGAAAAAGTTTTAAATTAATGCAGTGGGTACAGTGCGTTTTAAGTTTTTATATCTGGCCAGAAGGGGTTTTGAAAGCTAATTTATTTCGTTTGGATAGAGTGCAAAGCTTAGGCGAGAAGTTTCTGATTTAGATAGCGTTTTCCTCATCCAGTTTTCTTAGGGAAAGAAATTTCTTTCGCATCACTTCAATATAAAACACCCAATCAATCGGAAATTCACAATAACCGGGAGACGTGCGATATATTCATGAAGCAGAAACGGAGCTCAAAATTGGATTTTGGAAAATTGACTTTTGCTTCTATGTTTTTTGTTCTACTACCGTTATTATTACTACCATTATTATCAATGTCATTATTTGTTAAAATAAATTTTCTAATATAAATCTAGTAACAAAACTTCGTTAGCGACTTTGTTAATGAAGCTTTTTAATTAAGTAAGGTGCTAATGAACAGTTAACTCACCCTCGAAGTCGACTTTGCGGAGATATTTTAGGAGTTCAGTGCCTTTCGTGGGCTTCATCGCATCGCACAATCCGGGACGACCATGACATAAATCTTTATGCATGTCACTGAAAGCAGAAGATGGTTCCATAAATTTAACTCATAATGACTTACGCAGGACTTTGCAGGCATTTTTAAGAAAACAAATTCTTGGAATTTCTGTGTTTAATGACAATGAATGATAATTGCTTCTTTTGTGTTTTCATTTGCGTCACACAGATTAAATATAAAATTACTGCGCAGAGCAAAACATACAGAACAAATAAGACATAAAATAATTGAATTGAGTCTTATATGTATATTTTAAGAAATTAAAATAACACTGACGTACTATTATTATTAAAGAAATAAAAAAAATCACAAAAATATTAAAGAAGAATCATCATTTATTTTAATATTGAGCTATTTTAATTAATCTCCTTTAAATGCTAAATATGTATTCTTAGATCTAGCTATGAGTCTCAAGCAGCATTGCCCTCGTCAGCAGGCCAAATGTCACAAATCCTATTTGTTGTTTTGTTAAATAACAAGTAAATAAATTGTTCTGGCCTACGAACGAGAATAAACAAGTTCAAAACTCGGTTCAAGTTTGCGATTACAAATAAATTCTCTGACATCTTCACTAAATATCTTAAAATTATTTTCTGTTTTTTCTTTAATATGTTATGAAAGAAGTACAGATTATTGAGTCATAAAAATCTTCAGTATGGTGATTCTAAAACTTTTGTTATATGTGTTTTTTTTTAAATTAAATGTCAGTGGAGTAGTGTTACAAATGATACACTTTATTTTGACTTTCACATACCTATTTAACCGAGATTATCTTTGTTGCAAAGTCAGATAGGTAGGAAAATCTATACTTCTTGACAACGTGGTTACTAAGGCTATGATTGTTTCTTCGATATATCGATACAGTGTTGAACAATTTCTAGTCAGACTAACGATTAGAAAAGTTGTTAATCATCACGAACGATTTACGAGTACATTAATCATCAGTTGCAGGAGACGATTAACAATTGAATTAATTGTGAAAGATAATCGTACGAAACCATTGACTATTACATTACTTGGATGAAATACGTAATTAAGGATTATAAATTAATTGCACGGAACAATTAACTATTAAACTAATCTGACTGACTTCGTATTTAGCTACCAACGATATTCATTGCAGAAAATGATTATCGACTAAATTAATTACAAGAATCAATCTATTACTTACTTACTTATCCAGTCCTCATCTACCTTTCAGCATTGAGGATTGTGAGTTGAGTTTGTATTATCCTTAATAAATTTCGTCCAGTTTTTTCTGTCTTTAGCCACCTTAACTGTACTGTTCCACTCACTTCCTTTATTAGTCAAAACCTTTACCACTTGGTCATCCCACGTTCTTTTTGGTCCCCCCTCCCTTCTTCTTAACTTTAATTTCCCATACTTGCCTTGCCAGCCTTGTTTCAGGCCTTCTTACCATATGACCCCCACCAGCTAAGCTGTCGTATTTCTATAATTTCTTCCAATGGGTCCACTTCTAATAACTCCCTTATTCTTACGCTTCCAATCCTATCCAGCTTCTTAACATACTTTTATGTCTCTCAGACAGAGTCCATGATTCTGCTCCATATATCAATATAGGTACAAATACCGTGTTATAGACTTTTATCTTGGTCTGTCTGCTACTTCCTTCTTATTTATAAATGTTTTTACTAAGGCATAGTATACCTTATTTGCCATACTAATTCTGTTATGAATTTCAGAATCCATAATACCTTTCCCGCTAATTTTGGAACCCAGATACTTGATTTCGTCTACCTGTTGTAACTTGTTATCATCGATTTTCATTTGTATATCTTGTATTTTCGAGCCAATTGCCATAATTTCAGTTTTCTTTATATTAATTTTCATTTCGTATTTGTTCTTCTTTCCAGCACTTTATGTTTTCTTCTAAACTTTTCCTGGTTGGTATACACAAAATGAGATTATCAGCATACATTAATTCTTTCATTATCACTGGTTTTAATTTCCTATATCCCATCATCACACCATTCGTTTTGTTCTTCAGTGCTTTCGTTATTTCATCCATAACAACAATAAACAAGAGCGGGCTCGAAATGCTTCCTTGCCTGACTTTTTTTTGGTTATAAACTCGTTGGTATTATAGTTCTGTATTCTTATCTTGTTACTTGTTTTTCTGTAAATACTTTTTACTGCTTCTATTAGATCATGAGGAATTTTTCGTTTTTATAACACTCTCCATATTTCTTCTCTTTTTACAGAGTCAAAAGCTTTCTGGATGTCAATAGCACATGTGTGTATGTTCTCACCTCTTATCACTTTGTCGAAAATCTGTCTTAGTGTAAAAACCCATTCTTGAGTGCTTCTCCCTTTCCTAAAGCCTGTCTAAGTATCTTCCAAAGTTGGCTCAACTAAGCTTCTAAGTCTCCTTTCCATATTCTCTCATACACTTTACTCGCTACACACAATAGTGATATGCCCCTATAGTTTTGGCACATCATTCTATCACCACGCTTATACAAACGTATTATAACAGCCGTTTCCCATCTTGTTGGTTTTATTTCATCTATTCCTGCTGCCTACCCATTTCTCAACAACCCTAATGCTTCTTTAAACTCCAATTCAGTAATCTCATCATTGCCATACTCATTGTCTCCATCTGCCTGCCTTCTAGTTTCTTTTTTCTCCCCTTCTTCTAAATTCACTTCAGTTCCTTTCAGTACCTCACAGAAAAATTGTTTCCATCTTTGCTCTATCTCCTCTTTGTTCTTCAGCAGTCCACCTTCTCTGTCTTTAATCCATTGAATTTCAGAATGTTTTTCTCGTCTAAGCCCTTTTAACATTGTGTACAGCTTCTTTCCATTTCCTTCTCCTCCTTTTTCTAGATCATCTACAAATCTTTCCCAAGTCTCCCTCTTCATTCTTCTTACCGTTTCTTTCACTTCCTTTCTTTGTTTCTGATAAGCACTATAGTTTTCATTTGTTTTTGATGTCAAGCATTTTTGCCACGTTGATTTTTTCAATTTAATTTCCTCCTTAATCTCCTTGTTCCACAATAGTATTTGTTTTCTCATGTTAGTTTTTCTCACTACTCCGCAAACTTCTTTTGCCGCCTTTACCATTGCTTCTTCAAAGTTATTCCACATTAACTCACCGTGTTGAACTACGCATTTTTCTGACATTAATACATTATTGTCAACTCTTTCATTAAGATGTCCTCCCAAAACTAACATACCTTGTCTTTTTTCTATTAGTTCTTGCAAGGTCAGCCAAAATTCATCTTTTTTACTCTTGCTGTCTGACTCATTCGGTCTATATGCAATTACTACCGTCACTACTTCTTTTCCTCCATCCTTGTATTGCATATTCATAATTTTTTCATTTACCAACTCCCAATTATTTACATTATCCATACATTCCGTATGTACTAAAAATACCACTCCTGCTTGTCCCCATGATTCCACCTCTACTCCACTATAAAATAGTCCGTGTCTTTCATTAGTTATTCTCAGTCCCTTACCCTTAACTTTTGTTTCCATTATTAACAGTAATGGAAATGCTTAAGTTACTTAGTTTGGAAGGTACTTTAGTTTTCTTTCATAGCCTCTATGCAACTTAATGATTAGGAATTCCAATACCTTCATCTCTGGTAGAACAATAGATATACAGATGTTTAAAAGTAGGTACCTATTAGAGTTGCCGTTTATATCTTCAATCTAGTTCACCGTTCCTATAAGAATTCGTACGAAAATACATACTTTTAGACCACTTTATATATCATTGAAATGAAAAATCTAATAAATCGGCTTGTATTAAATTTATGTTGCATATGGGAATTTTCTTTGTACTAAAAATCTTAAGAATTATTTCGTTGTAATTACTCTAGGTTGGCCATGATTTTTTTTGTAATCTATAGTTATCTGTAGATGTCAGATGTATTAGTTTAAGCTAATTTCTTGCTTTTGTAGAATTAATTTCTGCTTGTTTTATGAGATTTCACTCGTTTAATAGCGCTGCTCGACATTTATTTGTCTTCATCCAGTTAAAAGAGGATAACCATTATAGTTCCGTTGGCTAATGATTGACTATTAGATTTGGGATTGGTTGCTCAGTTTTGATTAATTTAGAGCTATTTGCATGCGAATTTGTCTGAGATTTTGAAACATTAGTCTTTTGTTTAAATGCCCTATTCACTTATTAGGTTTTAACCAATTTCCTGTTTGCCTTATTAGTGTTTCTATTGTTTTCACTGATATGTAGCTTTATCTTAAAGGAATGCGTGTTTTGTGTTAATACTTTCTTGATTATTTCTCCGAGGTTAAATTTCCTTTGTATTTTCTGGACTAGTCCGCAGTTGACAAATATTGCTTTGGTGTTTTCTAATCGGTACATGGGATCAGCCGACTCACTTTTAAATTTTGTCAGAATGGCCATTGGTTGTAGATTTTGCGTTTCGCCGGCAGATCAAGTTTCCGAATTCGACGGGGAGATCAGTTTGAAGAACTCGCTTTGTGACACGCGGGTGTGTGCTGCTCATTGTTCGTTTTAACGGTCTCTAACCTTTTTTTTTAATTTTCCATTTTGTGGGATTACAATTCTGGATTACATCGTTTTGGGTAAAATTCTTTAGGAAGCTTCAAATCTATTGAAGATATGTTGGTTTCTCTCTTCTTTTTACTCCGTTCTCACCTGCTTGCGTGTCCTCCATAGCTTCTTTGGGGAGGCCAGTTCGGTGGAGACGACATCGGTCTTGGGGAAAGAGGATCATCCTGGTGAAGCAGTGGGGAGCTGTTCCTTTCTAAGTTCCGAGACTATTCGTGGTTCCCCGGAAATTGCGCGTCAGCGACTGACTTTGGATGGCAACATTTGGCTGCTCATGTTATCAATCATATTTCATTAATTTATTCTCAACTGCCACTACTTTAAAATAGTTTTCGGATTTTTCCCATCATGAACAATTGCTCTTCATAAAATTTAGTTGCCTGTAGTATGATGTATTTATTTTTAGTCACTACCATTTGGTCTAGTGAAAAGTTTATGCTTTAAAGATTTTGGTCTTTAGGAAAGCTTTTAGTTAATTTTTTATTAATTTGGAAAAGTTACACAAAATAATTTCATGATTAAAAAACACCTGTTTATAAAATTAATTTTATTTTAATGGTTGTTTAAAACAAAATCTTTTTTTTGAACTACCTAAGATCTCAATGTTGATTTTGTTCTAATGACTTCTTAAGCGATGGGTTACAAGATATGAGAACAGCTATGTGTATATGATCTGTTTCAGGTTGTGAATAAACAATCTTTCTGTCTGACGTAGCTACAGCTACAGCTAGTTGTCTTGTTATTTGATCTGCTCCTCTCATTTGCCCACGATCCAAGGCCCCGACTTGAGTTAACAGGGCAGACCATAAGCCGGTCTTTATTATAAGTATATGTAACGCAAGGTTACGTTACAATGTTTTGGCTATAACCAAAAAAAATGCTAGCCATCATCTCATAAAAGAGAGAAAAAAACTGTAAAAAATATATAATTATGATTATGGTTTCTACACTTACTTAAGTAAAGGGTTTTCCAATAAGAGGTGTTATTTTGAATAGCCCGCTATTTCGGTAGATGTCACTTTTGAAGCTATCATTTTTTGACATTTGACAAGTAGAAACTACGCCATTAATAAATATGGAACGATACACGCTTCAACAACGCATTGAAATTATTAAAATTCACTATAAAAATGGTGAAAATTTGGCAGAGACGGTTCGTAAAACTCGAACATTTTTGGGTCACCGTGAAGCACCTTGTCGGACCGCAATACAGAAATTGGTGAAAAAATTCGAGCTCTTGGGACAAGTTAGTGATGTGAAGAATAAAACCCGTGCACGTCGCTCAAGAACAGCCGAGAATATTGCTGTTGTAGCCGAAAGTGTTAAAGAAAACCCAGGTTTGTCCATTCCTCGTCGTTCTTTGGAATTAGCCATTCCACAAACGTCATTACACCGTATTTTGCATAAAGATTTGGGTCTTAAGGCTTATAAAGTCCAGTTAACACAAGAACTCAAGCCGGCCGATCATCAACAACGTCGTGTCTTTGCTGATTGGGTCGTTGAAATGCATGAAAATGATCCAGAATTCCATCGAAAAATCATCTTGAGTGATGAGGCCCATTTCCACCTCGGTGGCTTCGTCAACAAGCAAAATTGTCGGATCTGGGGCTCAGAAAATCCAAGAGTTATTGTTGAAAAGTCTCTCTATCCTCAACGTGTGACTGTTTGGTGCGGTTTATGGTCCGGCGGAGTCATTGGACCTTACTTTTTCGAAAATGAGGCTGGAGCAACAGTTACGGTGACTGGATTGCGCTATCGAGAGATGATTAACGATTTTTTATGGCCGGAATTGGATGGTATTGATCTGGACAACGTTTACTTTCAACAAGACGGCGCTACGTGCCACACAAGCAACGAAACCATTGATCTTTTACGGAAAAAGTTTCCGGACCGTGTTATCTCTCGAAGAGGTGATCACAATTGGCCACCGAGATCTTGTGATTTAACACCTTGCGACTTCTTTCTTTGGGGCCACGTGAAAGAGAAGGTCTACGCCAACAGCCCAGCGTCGATTCAAGACCTCAAAGATGGAATTCGTGAGGCTATCGAGGACATAGGGCAGCCACTTTGCGATTTGGTTATGGAAAATTTCATGAAAAGGATATTGTCCTGTAAGCGTGGTCGTGGTGGTCATTTGCCTGATGTTATTTTCCACTATTAACGGCATACCTTCCTCTTTATAATGAAATAAACATCCGATCATTTATATTAAAAAATGGCACTTTTCTTTGAATATCAAAATAACACCTCTTATTGGAAAACCCTTTATAATTTTAAACCTATCTTAAAGGTACATTCTAAGTATATAGAAATTACTTGTTTATTACATTACAGTTAGATAGAGAGTTCCACGAACAAACCGAGGACTTGAGTATGGGTAATAGTCTCTCTACGCTTTTAAACGAAATTTATATGAACAACTTAGAGACCAACTATCCAATTAACAGCACCTTTTACAAAAAGAACTGCATTTTCTGGGTAGGATTTTGCTTGTCTAAAAGAACGGAAACTGAACTAGATAACTTTTTATCCTTCTTAAATTCTTGGCACAATTGTATTATTTAAATTCACCCAAGAAAAGAATGTAGATTGGATTTGAAAATTATTTCTAAAGACGATAAAATTACTTTTGATATTTATAGAAAAAAAGATACACACTTATAACATCATTCCGATGAACTCTAACACCCTCTTCTTTTATAAAATTACCAGTTTGAACTCGCTAATACATAGGCTTATTAGCGTTTCTCCAAGTCATACCAATTATTACAAAAAACCTAATATCATAAAACAAATTGGAGAACGCAACGGTTTCTCATTTAACTTTATCCAAAGTATTTTAAATAAGAGGTTATATAAAAAAACACTTAAAAAACAAGACTGGCTTAATAATTAACAAAGAACCCAACATTAAATTCATTTCTCTACTTTATTTTGACTAAATTTCAGAATATGTATCTAGAATGCGCAGCAAATTCAACATAAAGGTTAATTATGATTGCAGTAAACGTTGTAATTACAAAATTAAAAAAGATATTGAAGGTAGTTTAGGAGTTTATAAACTGAATTGTAATGATTGCATTGCCGTGTATATTGACCTCACCACTAGAGACATTAACACCAGAGTGAAGGAATACCTTAAATGGATAAAGAAAAATATTTGCGGAACACATTCTCATCGCAGGCTGCACCTATCAACCAAACTTCGGAGCTGAAGTGCTGCATACTTGTAATAAATCTTTGCACATACGAACAATTTGAAATTGTCTTGCCTAATGAAAGAGCAGACTACCTATGCGTTAACGATTTTAAAACCTGATTGTCCACCTTTTCGTATTGCCCCGCATTTCCTGTTAACAGTTTTATATTTCTTAAGCATTAATTTCATTTTTCGATTTAAGATAACGACAATAGTTTGGACCTATAAAAGAAAAACCGACACACAGTCATGGAATACAAAAAGCATGAAAGCAGCAATTCAAGCTGCACGGGAGGGTTCCTGTAAAAAAACAGCAGCTAGGGATTTTGGAGTACCGATTATGGCATTAAAACGCTGTCTAAACAATCGAAATAATCGCATTGAAAGACGTTTAGGGCTTCTTCACTGTGAACTTAATGAAGCGCAAGAAGCCAAGTTGAGATCATATTCTTCATAAGGAGACTCGTACGTATGGAATGACCACACGTGACGTACGTACTAGCTGGTTGATAAAAATTGTATCAAGCATCCTTTCTCGAAATCCAAGCAAGTCGTAGGACAAGACTGGTTTATGGCCTTTAAGAAATGATACCCAGAACTAACCATCAGGAGTCCAGAAGCAACTTCTGTAACCTGGACAAGAGCGTTCAATAAATTAGTGGTTACAAAATTCTACACACTTCTAAGGGCAGAAGTGGTCTAAAAGAAAATTTCTGCTCATCGCATTTTTAACGTGGATGAGACTTTTTTAAATACGGTTCCTGGAAGAAATTCTGAAATGGTTGCCTAGACAGGTATTACGTGGAGTCTCGACAACAGCAGTAATTTGCGCTTCAGCTGGACGAAACTTTATTTCGCCTTTGATAATCTTCCAGCGTAAGAAAATGAAGGAAGAATTGGAAGATGGTGCTCTACGTGGATCGATTTTTGCATGCAACGACTCAGGATGGATGAAAGTTGAGTGGTTTGATCATTTCTTAGCTCATACAAAGCCCACATCTAAGGACCCAGTTCTACTGATCTTAGACGGCCACAATTGGCATATGAAAAATTTAAACGTTATTATGAAAGTAAAAGAATATAATGTTACAATTCTACGTTTCCCTCCTCATACGACTCATCGGCTTCAGCCCTTAGATGTGGCAGTTATCTTTTCTTCCTTATGTTTCGTTACCTTGACCAAAGTTTAGAAAAAAGGCTTAATAATCATCCTGGCCGGACAGTCTCACTTTTTCAAATGAGCTCGATTTTTTTGGGAGACATATTTAAAAGGTTACGCTCCAGAGAATTCTGTGAAACGATTCAGGAAAACAGGAATTTTTCTCTTTGATGGCAACCTTTTTACACTTCGTGGCAGCTGCGGCAACTGATATCGATCCACCTGATAATTATAACCTCTGTAGGTAACAATGATGCTTCTGATGACACTGTTTTCGAAAACGAATCACGTCAAAACTTGAATAATCAATCTAGAATCTATCCCCAGCCAAAGCAAACCTGAACTCCACACGCAAACGTGCACTAAAATTCCGCAATCGCACTCCAGTCTTGCCAAGATCCAAGTGTTCTTTGTCAAAATGACCCTTCAACAACTTCTTTTCTAATAGCAAACCCTTCCACCACCCTCTTCCCAAAATATCTGGCTTTCGGAAAGTGATCGCAAGAAAATCCCTATAAAAATGAATTAGAAGCTGATAATTAGATAAAATACAAGCTGAAGTAATGAAAAAGGCAAGATTGGAAAAGAAAAAGAACCAGAAACAGAAACAGATCAGAAGCATTCATCAAGCCTCACAAAAACCAAAGAGGACATCAAGAACCTCTCGCACTTTAAAATATTCAGTTGAAAAAGATTATGTGTCCACGTTCAGCTCATCAGAGGAAGACAACAACACGCCGTGCTTGATTTGTATTAAAATATATTCAGCTTCTGATCGTTGGATGGATTCAGTGCACCATCTCGTCCTTTTGATCCCATGACGCCTGCCCCGGCATCAAAGAGAACGATGACACTTTTATATGCGATAGTTGTGTTTAGATCAACCTTACTTTATTTTAACTTGCCCTAGGTATTTTATTTATCTATGTCCAAATGAGGTGTGCAAACAGTAATGTTACGCGAAAAGAAAAC
This sequence comes from Ignelater luminosus, assembly GCA_011009095.1. Taxonomy (NCBI): domain Eukaryota; kingdom Metazoa; phylum Arthropoda; class Insecta; order Coleoptera; family Elateridae; genus Ignelater; species Ignelater luminosus. The sequence goes on from VTPC01000964.1 coordinate 133,826, forward strand.
TTAAGTAAAACTTTTCCATTTGATTTATACATGGGCTCATTTTTTCCCGACTAGCGGGGCGAAACGATTATTCTGCATATGTCTAAATTTTGATAAAACAATCAAAAACAACTTATCAAAAAAATACGAATTAGTCAGGAAATGTAAACAACACTTGCAACTACACGCTTGCAAGAGAGCAACATTCTAACTGTCAGTGGGAGTGAGTTATAGGACTCAAAATCTTAGGGGGATCTTCTTGCCCCGGTTTTCCCTACATGTAATTTATTAAATTATCACTTACAGTTTGAATGTTTTACTTAGAATCATATATCTATTTCTATACACCGTAAGAACAAGAAATCAACTAGTTATTCAAACACAACATTCAAAGAATATTATATCAAATAAAACTAATGAGATAATGAGTTGAAATAGCTTTGCCGAATACTACGATAAGTATTTTAGCCTTCAGAAAATAATAACACTGCAGAACTTGCCTTTTATTTATTTGTGCTTCTTTTCTCAAGGTAGTACTTAAGTGTATTTTCCGATCATTTGTTATTCTTTATCACTAATGAAATATTCATAAAAAAATGTTAACTTCCTAGAATTTAATAGAAAAGTAAAAGAATGTTATGTATATATTAGTGAAATTTTTTGTGAAATACCTAACAACGTATTTTTGCAACCAAGTAATGTCACGTAAGAAATAGAAATAAAAAACAAATCAAATTCTCGAATCGCATGCTTTATTTCCATATTGTTATAATTTCAAAACAGTTATTATTTTGGTTTCAGCAAGAATTTTCATTAATAATGTTTCATGTCTATAGCTGTTCTCTGACATTTTTCATTACCACGTACAAGATGACAAATAACGGTATTTTGTTGAACACACACAACCTGTCTTATTATTGATTCCTGTAGTGTCCATATAAAAAGTGTTATATCTCATATCTTCTTCCCGCAGGTGTATTAGCATAAATTAGGTATTTAATAAAAAATCTATTGAGCAATATTAACAGATTTATAGCATACTATGCGTATAAATTTTCAATTCTAAACTAAAACTGCCACTTTCATTCAAAACAAAAATGATAAATGACTGATAATTAAAAGAAACTGTCTTTAGTACCTTCATAACTTTTCTTTGTACTGTTCGCATTATCTGCGCATTCATTTGTGCACACTCATGCATGCCCACATTATTCCTATTTGGTTATTTATAAACTACAGCTTTATCTGTTTGTGATCTGCTCGGTTCCAAAGAAAAAAAGCAGTGTGTCTTTGGGATGCTTTGGTTGAATCATTTTTACCCTTGAAGGAGGTATACTAACAAAGTTATTATTATTTTTCTCAGAGATAGTTGTATCATCAAGTCCTCTACTGTGCTCGTTAAGCCTGTTTTGTACCCTCTAGTTGAAATTGTTTCTTTCGCCCTTGTGTACATTTTGAGTAGGTTATATGCAACTTTCTTTGAAGATACTCTGGGACTATGTATCTGCCCTGGGGTCTTTCTACAATAGTATTGGTACCATTGTCTAAGCAATGTTGGTCTTGGTTCTATAAAAAACCTTTTTCTCTTGTCTTTCGTCACGCTATTAGCTTCCTGATTCTCTGATACACCTGCGAATCCAGGTGTCCAAATTAATTCATTGTAATTGTTAAACTTGCTAACGCAATCCAGTAAAAGACTTGAATTTACTTCATATAATCTTAATCAGTGGCATGATTAAGTACCATTGCGCTCTCTTGTAGCTTTATAAAATTCTTTACTTATCATCTGTGTTTTTGCTGCGCTCCCAAACAATCTAAGGGTCACAGAAAATTTGTCACACCAAAGCTGTTAGTAAAGCAGTAATGATTCCATAGGTATACATTTCATTTTCTTGTTTCTCTAGCCCTATAAGGATGGCAGAATGCCTTTTGGAGCTCTTTTTCCAGCCGACAGTTAATTTAAGCCTGTATGCCCCGCGTCGGTTATTCCTAAGCAGGCTAGTAATTGCACCTCACTTAGTTCATTTTTACTCTTCTTTATTAGAGTGCTCTGACTCTATACAAAGACTGCGTACATGACAATATGTGTAACAACATCATCGTATCTATGTAACAAATCATCCTCGGGGAGAGTTTCCGCTTTCCGCCTAACGTTCAGCTACATGCTCAAGGGATTATTGTGGCTTTATTGGTTATTCTTTCTAAGTAAGGCTTGAAAGTTAGTTTACTATCTAGAATCACCTCTTTATCTCAAGATGTTGTTTTCCCCAAATGGTATGATAAGAGTTTTCGTCCAATTGACTGAGAGATCTCCTCGGATACCATTTCTCAACAAAGTTTAGAGTTTTCTACATCTGCGAACTTTCTGAACTCAATATTATCTACACAGCTCATTCAAACAAAATTTAACATCATTTTTTATTCCACGAGACACCAGAGAAAAGAAAGCACCCTTCCTTGTGGACAGTCCCGTTTGATGTACACCCTCACAATCTGGTCTTAGCATGTTGGTAACAGGATGTATATCTTTGCTTTTCAAAATTCTGATGATAGATTCTATAGAGGTGTTATATCCAAAAAACATGCCTAATGTAACTTTCTTACAACTTCTCAAATGACTATTTTGCAAAACTTTCCAGATTAGCCTCTCTAAACGTTTGGAAAGAAAAAGATTTGACTTGAGCGTAGGATTCATGCCCCGGTCTGGATGAAATATAAAAATCACTTTAGTCTCTTTCCATGTTAGTAAAATGCTGGTGTTAAACTGACTCTAAGTACATCCTGAAGGCTAACAGGTATACAACTTGCTGTAATAAAGTTGTAAGATCTGATTCACTACCCACTCAATCCTTGTTTGACTTACCACCCACAAGTAGAATAGTATTATAGTTTCCTTTTCGGTTTCAATGTAACAAGGACCTTTTGTAACTTGACATTTTTGGGAATCGGATTGATCCACTGACAGTACCTCTCTCGGAAATTTCTTCTGGCTCTCTTAATAGCTTTGTTGCACTCTGTAAGTATGATTCTATTTGGCATTCTAATCCCCTGTTGTTATAGATGCATTAAAAGGTTTTCTCGTGTCTGCCTTTACTGGAGATAGTCCCTCACCTCACCAGGACATACTTATCGATGTCTTTTATCTTTATCTGATTTTGAAAGGCTTTTGTAATTGCAACTGCAGGATTGTCTTTCATATCAACAAAGTTATACTTGATGATCTAAAACTTTCACGCTTTCCCTACAGAAAACCCTCCAAAAGAAACTGAAGTATCTGTTTGCATTTTTAAAACCAACTTTTCTATTCTCAAATAGCTAACATTATCAAACTTCAACACACAACAACTCCAGTTCTTGAGTCTCAAGCTTATAAATCAAACACAATGTTTAAATTATAGTTAGCCGTTTCCATATATATAGACCTCTTTACCTGCTTCCTACAGGTTAGTACAAGGTTTTCAATTCTGAAAACGGGGGAAAAAGGAAATGACCGATTCAAACATCAAGAATAAGGTAGGTTCATGATAACAGACTGGAATGCAGGCGGGTGGCAGCAATGTGCTACCGGAGCTAGCAAATAGGCACGCACAGCTTCTCTATTTTCTTAGACTTTTCTCTCTTTTTTTCTTAATACATGTACAGTAAATTCTTTCTGTGATATCTTACTTGGTACATTAGAAAGTCCTACACTATTATACATACGAGGTCTGTTCAAAAAGTATCGCGAATTTTGAATTTCCGAGGGTTACGTATATTCGATTTTCGATTTTTTTGTGGTGTTATGTTGGTACTCATGTCCCTCACTTATGTCGACAAGTTTGGCCATTTTGAATGTTCAGTTAATTTTTGACAGCTGTTTTGCTTGGACGTGTTTTGGCTCGTCTTCGATTTTTGCCTATTCCAAAAAATGGATCAAAGAATCTGTATCAAATTTTGTGTGAAAAACAAAATTAAGTGCGCGGACGCATTCCGAATGTTGACTGTGGCATATGGTGAAGCTACCTTGGACCGAAGCAACGTTTATTGGTGGTACAAAATGTTTTCAGAGGGCCGAGAAGATGTGAACGACGAAGAACGTGCTTTTGGTTTTGCTTACAGTTTTCTTCGATTGCAGGGGCGTGATGCATCAGGAGTTCTTGCCACAGGTTAGAACGGTCAATAAGGAATATTACCTGCAAGTTATGCGCAATCTGCGCGAAGCAATCCGCCAGAAACGCCGAGATTTGTGGAAGAACAAAAATTGGCTTTTGCACCATGATAACGCCCCTGCTCACACATCGTTGCTTGTGCGCGAATGTTTGGCCAAAAACAACACACTAATGATGCCGTAGCCACCGTATTCCCCAGACCTGGCCCCCTGTGACTTTTTCTTGTTCCCGAAACTGAAGAGGCCCATGAAAGGACGAAGCTACGCTACGATTGAGGAGATAAAGACGGCATCGAAGTAGGAGTTGAACAAGATCACAAAAAATGATTTTTTGAAGTGCTTCGAGGATTGGCACAAGTGTATAATATCTGATGGGAATTACTTTGAAGGGGACAAAATAGATATTCATGAATAAATAAATAATTTTTGAAGAAACACAAAATTCGCGATACTTTTTGAACAGACCTCGTATATACTGGTGTACCTTGCGCTATGCTCTAACCATCCGAGAACCCTGATAAAGCCAAGGTCTTAAGCAGGTTTTGACTACTTGCTTGGTCACACTCTTGTTGTTTCTTAAACTCTGCTTCTCTATGTAAGAGTAGTGTTTTGCAGTCTTTGTAATAAAAGCAGAAACAATGTACAGGAATTATCAGAAAATGTTTTTGGGACTACTGAACGATTGTTAGAAAATTCAAACACGTCGATTTTATCTTTTGTTTTTTGATCCTAAAGACTTCAAATTAGTAACAGTCTTTAGTTAAGTAGCTCAAAGAATCTAACTAATCCAATAAGCTTGACTGAGCTCGGGTCTAATACAGGAAGCTTGAAGAGAAAACGGTTTGTTTGTTTGAAAATCTGGCCTTGCACGTTCAAACCTGCCGCTGAGAGTCTGAGACATTACTCATAAAGGCACCATTTTGCAGCTATGTTTATGACCTTTTTAAGATGAGAAATCTCTACTTTAGAAATTAAACAAAAGATGAGTTTCTTCAGGAATATGTTGGTATTTATCTACAGGGTGATTTGATAAAACTCTGCAGGTCAGTATTGGAGAAGCAGGGTATTGAATTATTCTGAAACAACAGTTTTTTTAAATTTTTGCAAAACGGCTTATCTCGACAAGTTCTTCTTTTCAAAATGAAACTTTTTACCTTTGAACTTGATGAAATTATCAGTTCTGCAAATAATGCGACAAAATTGTGTTTTTCCATGATCTCAATTAAGGAGTTCTGAAGAACCTATTTTTGCAGAAACGTTTTTCATTATTTAAGCTAAAAAATGGAAAGAGCAAAATATATATCCAATTCAGAGCTGATCGACTCAATACAAAAATGACTGAAAGTCCATCCACGAGCGTCAATTTCGCTTGGGCAACAGTTTCTGACATTCCGAAGGACCAAAGACCAATACTACTTATTGAATACCAAATAGTGGGAAATAATTTTCGTTTGTGGGAAAAAATTAATCGTACGACAAACAACAACCACCAAACTGCTAAAGTTTGGTTCAACAGTAGAAAAATCGATTTTATGCTGCGATCTTATCAATCGATTTAAATTCTACACAAAACCTTCTCTTGCATTTGATGAGTTCATGCATATTCAGTACAGCACTGAAAGCTAAAACAAGATCCCATCTCAAAAATTTTAAGTAGATTTCTATGAGTTAGTTGGGTTTCATTTACGAACGGCCAGATTTTCTTTTGGTTCACTACATGTTGAGAAGAAACTCATTAAAAAAAGTGGTAATAATAAAAAGAAGATTTTCTTTCAAATACAGAAAAAATCAATTGAAACGCCAAAGAACACTTAATTGTGTAAATTACGAGATGATCCTTTAAAAACCACATGTCATTTGGAAGTTATCGTCGATGGAAATGTAGCGAACGTACCTAACTTAAATCAATAGAGAGATTTTGGTATCCATTAAATCAAGAGTTGTACGCATATAGATGGAAAGTGAAAGATGTGGTGCAATTTAAGTTCGAGTTAACGCAGAACTCCGTCATTTTACAGCAGAGCACTTTAAAGTGCAGATTTTTAGTGGTTTCAATTAACCTCTTTAAATGTTTTAAGAGGAATCACGACAGGCTGATGGGCCAAGAAGATGTGACTTGAACAATAAGATTTTAATTTCTTTAAATGCTTGTGGTACGTTTGGATGCTAGCAGGTCTATAACTTGCTGTAATAAGCTGGGAAGATTCTTTGAATAGCAGAAACTTATTCATTGCCCATTCAGCAAAATCCCTTATTTGGAATAGCTTGTCCACTCTCGTGTTAAGCATCATCGTCAAGTCAGCTTGAAACAGTAACTTCCTTACGGCTCTTTTCATAGTTTGTATTCTGCGAGTAAGTCTATATACGGTGCAGTTTTCAGTTTTTTCTTAAAAACTTTTTCGTGGCCGCCCTTATTTGAGATGAGGTCCTCATGCTACCAGGCTACGCATATCGAAGTTTTGTTTTTCTATCCAGGCAATTACGTTTGAAGGTTTTGTAATCGCTCTTCTAAGATTGCTTTTCACAACCGCAGAAAACCCGCCAAAACAAATTGAAGTATTTAGGCGCATTCGTGTCCTCAAATTTTGAGCCTTTTGAGCCTCAAGCTTTTTAAATCACAAACTAGCTTTTCGAATTATAGGTATTCAACGTTTTCAATTTTTAGACTTCTTTAACTACTTTCTGTACATTTATAGATCAGTCCAGAGATTCTCAGTTCTAAAAAGCGAGAGGAAAAAAAAAGTTTAGACACATCATGAAGAAATTAACCTTGTGATAACATCAGATGGTGGGTGGTCGCAACATGCATGTTACATGAACTTGCTAATCATAGCTTGAGCTGCGAAATTGTTTTGCTGAGGAAATAAAGACCTGATGGAAATTTCTTTCGTTCGTATGTACTCGTGTAGGACACGTCTCACTTTAAGCTGTAAGGTCTTAAGCAGGACTCGACCTCTTACTTGGTTAGCAGCCTCGCGCCTTCCAAAACACATCTAACACCCACTGCAACACAAAACAGCTTCTCAAAAGCATTCATTGTATACATCCTTGTTGTTTCTTAAGCTGTTCTTTACCCTGGTAAAGGTAGTGCCTTGCAATCTTTTTATTGAAAGCACAAACGATGTAGAAATAATCAAGAACGGTTTCTTTTGGAGATATTGAAGGATCATTAGAAGAGATTTCATGTAAATACCACTAATACTTAGAAGAAGGCCTATGGGTATACTTATTAGTTGTCTTCTGACTCCGAAGGTTTAGAAAAAACAACTGCTGGCAAGAAAACTTTAGTCTACTCAAAAAAATCTATAACTAAGGCAACAAGTTTGATTCGGTCAAGAAGGAAAGCCCCTGTTCAATACAACAAGTTTGAAGACAAACGTTTGAATGAAATATGGCCTTGCCTTTCCAAATCCGCTTCTGAGACCATAACTCTGTAGGTATCGTTTTGCAAATATGACGTCTTCAAGTGGTCATATAATGTACCGAAGAATTTTTATTTATAATTGTAATTAGCCAAACTGAAGGTGATTTTCTCGAGAAACCTGCTGATATATCTATATCATTTGAATTATTCAAGAGAAACGGGGTCTGGTTAAGAGCGCAAAATTAAAATACACGCCCAATTTAGAACTGGTCTATTCAATAAAGAAATGATTAAAAATACATCTGTAATCCTCCCTTCATCTTAGACAACAATGTCCCAAACTCAGAAGGGCTAAAAGTCAATACTTATTGAATAACAACTACTGGATGGTTCATTTAGCATTATTGATGAAATTCATACATACAACACTGACAGTGAAACCAGAAACTCTATTTGAAAACATTTGAAGCAGATTTTATGGGTTGGTTAGGTTTCATTCTTCTCACAAAGTGGAAAATACTCAAAAGTGCCATTAAACTCACAAAAGATTGAAATAAAAGAAATACTTACAGTTTTTAATAAACTGTAATTCATCGAGAATGCAGTTTTATTCTTCAGAAGTAAAGTGAAGAAAAAGACTTCCATTTTCCTGAATATTATAGTAAAGTTGACACCTGTATGTGACCGACATGCTAGTTTTTTAAGTTTAGATGGTATTGCGGATGCTAAAAAACATTCTTGTTATAGCAGTAAGCTCAAAATCACCTACTTAAAGAATCATATGAAATTTCCATAACCCCCCAAAAGTAATTCAATGCGCCAACGTAATTTAAAAAATTCTATGTAGGTACACAATAGAAAGGTGACACTAATACATAAATAATATAAAAGAATTTGAAGCGACTCGCTTAAAATATCAAGAAAGTTAATGTACCACAGTGGGTTGTAGTATTATTCCAGGAAAATTGGGTTTTCAAACAGATTGCTTTTTATATTACACAAACATTGAAACACCCACCATCTTTTAAATTAAGATTAGCTGTGGAACACAAAAAGTGTGATAAGTATGCAAAGCCAATGTTTCTTTGTTGAGGTGTACTTTATCAGGTTGAAAATATTTTTATTTAATTTAAACTTACATTTTCACGCTTCTCACCACAAATAAAAATGTAATTTATGCATAAAAAATAAACAAAATGTTTATTTTGACGTGTGCAGATGTAGTTTTACAATTTGCCAATGGTAATGTTGAGCTGTGTAGTGTAACATGTAAATGAAAACTTTGAAGTTTCTATGCACCTCAATAAATAGAAGTTTTCAGTTGCAAAACACCAAAATATTTTGTGGTGGTTAAACCCCTCCATAAAATAAACGATTGTACCTACCCGCATTATGATGAAAAATTTTTTATTCGAATTTTTTTCCGGTTCGGGTTTAATAAATTCTCCACTCCTGTCCAGTTTTGGGTATTTACATGATATACAGCATTTCATTTATCGTCTACAGAAAAGCGTTTTCGATGTCGACTAGGTAAAATGTATTAGAAAAAAAAACATACAGATAAGATTGGAATTCCCTGGAATTCTTTTAGGTTCATTCAATTAGTCAGTAGTAAATTACAAGTAAATCGGCACACAATCTCGCGCATCTGCGTGTCGAATTTGTGGGGTAACTTTTTATATCCTAAACTTTTCAAACGTAAAAAATTCCGAATATTTTAGGGCGCTCGCACGAACGACGCCAGTGTAAGATTATTAACTTTTTCTTACATTTATAAGTAGTCTAATGAGGAAAAATACTTTTTGTGGAAATGAAAGTCAAATTGAAAGACTTTTTGCATAAGAAATCTAAAGTTCAAAAGTCTGTCTTACTTATGATAAAAGTACATAATTTATTAAGCATAAAAAGGAAAGAGACTTTTTGTTGGAAAATAAATGTCTAAAATTTGAAAGGAACGATATAAAAACGCAAACCTTAATTAGATCCAATTACTAACAACCGACAGATGAAAGAATTTAAAAAGGAAAGTTTATTTTTATTGGAGGAATATTTGAAAGAATTCTAGCTTTTTTGAAAAACATGTCTTTTTACACGTTGTGCAATAGGTTGTATATTAACTGCAAAAAGGTACTAAATGAATTTAATCAATTAAGTATTGTGATTGCATCTAAAATATTGTTGTAAATAAACCTTTCAATAATTGAAATTTATTTTTTTCTAAGAAGTTAATTCCTATAGAAAATATTCACCTTCGAAAATGGATTGCCTGATGGCTCAGTTGGTAGAGTTTGGCACGGAGAGCTGATTGTCAGAGGTTCGAATTTTGCTTGGAGCCGAATATCTTGTACTATAGGTATTAGCTTTTTTTAAAAAATTAAATATTAACCTGACACAAAGTTGCAGCAATTCATTCTTTGTCCCATGACTGTACATTTTGATCTAACCTGACTTACAAAGCAAAATTGATTTTCAAAAGTAAAAGCTCGTTATAACAATTTAAAGACTTGAAATCGCATAGCATCTGCAATCATAAACTAGACGAACTGAATTTCTAAAAGATCTTTGTTGGATGACACACAAAACAAAAGACAGAATACCATTTCAAACTTTTTGTGTTCCCTTCTTGTGCAATGTTTGCATATTCTTATTTTTAAATAAAGTTAATGAATTTTATCCTTTATTGTATTATTAACAAAAAGAAACTTTCTATTGTAAAAAAATGTAATACTTGCACTATTATTAATAAACGCGTGTCCAAATAAAAATATTTATCGACATTTATTTTTTTTGGTATTAAAAATGATAAGAGACTTTTAACTTAATGTAACCAGATAAACGATGGTAATTTGCACAATGAAAAATTTACTTAATTAAAAACAAGAATTAATTAATATCCCTAAAAATATGTATTCACAAATGTATATAAACGTCAGACTAAACATTTGATAAATTGATTTTCGAGGATTTAATTAAAACAAATTCATATTCATCCCGTAACAAAAAAAAAAACGTAAGTGTATATCAGCACCAATTCACTTGATTGAAACAATGGTGAACGAAAAATAATATCCCATTCTGTATTTTCATGTAAAGTAAAATCTCAGTTTATTATTATATTCGAAAATATTTAATTTGTTCAAATTTAAATAGAGATACGGGGTTTGTAAAGTTTGCTGAATACTAATGAGATTTTAAATAATTTACGAAAACAAAATACCTTTGATGTGAAGTTTTAGTTTGTGCTCACTGTGTTAACATCTGTGTGGTAGATGTAAAATTTTACCCTTATTATGTACTTTTTGTTGAAAACGTTATTCTGCTGAACTGTTGCGCATTTCTGCTTCACATGGTATTCAAACCTTCAATTGTTAGCTGTTACATAATCATTAAATATTCAGTAATTTAACAAAATAAAATATTTCACTTAATTAATTAACTTTACTAAAAATTAAGAAGTAAATTCGTGTAGAGTTTAAAATACTATTACAAGTTGTATAATTTCATCAGTATTTAAATTTTAGTTAAGTTCTTCATTTGATAAACAAATGTTTTAGTCTTAGCTTCTATGCTCGACTATTTACAGGGTGGTCCATTCGGTAGCGGAATTTTAAAATTGCCGCCATTCGCAAACCACTCAACCGATTGACGTCATTTTTTGTAGGCATACTCACAAAGGTCTGGAGTTTTGTTGACAAGTGTTTTGATCACAATAATGGCGACCTCAAAGACAACCTATTCGTTGGAACAAAGAGTGACATTGGTACGGCTCTGGTACCAAAATGGACAGAGTCCGGCGGCAACACTGAGAGCCTTCAGGACCGAGGTGGACAGACATTCGACCCTTAAAGCGGAAACCATCTCAAAGTAAGTAGTTAAAAATCTAGGCAAAAATTAAATTTTTGCTCAATATTTTTAAAATTAATTAATTGATTTCTTACAAAAACAACAATAGATTGATGGCCAAGTTTGAGAGGACCGGAAGTGTGTTGGATGACAAGGCAGGAATGGCCACCAAAGAGTTCACTGTCCGAACAGAAGAGAATGTGAAGCGCGTCAAACAGCACTTCGAAGAAGAGGCCGGTCCGTCGACACGAAGAGCCGCACAGATATTGGACATTTCGAAATCCAGTGCTCTAAGGATCCTCCATCAGGACCTGGAGTGATTCGCGTATAAGATACAGATTGTGCAAGCTCTGAGCCTTCGAAGTGTGACTCAAAGATTCGATTTCGCCAATGAAGTTCTCGACCGCATCGAGAATGACAAAATGGATGTAAAGATGATTCACTTCACTGATGAATGCCATTTCCATCTCAACAGCTATGTTAACAAACAGAATTATCGTCATTTCACTGCTACGATCCCACTCCACTCTCAGCGAGTAACTGTCTGGTGTTTTGTGACTGCCAAAAAGATATTCGGTCCTATATTCTTGGACACCAATGTAACTGCAGTTGCCTATAAGGACCAAATTCTGAAGGAATTCATCAAAAAGGCCAGGCTCAATCGGATGGTCAACAATTATTGGTTTCAACAGGACGGTGCGAGACCTCATCGAACCCAGGAAGTTTTCGACTGTCTCAAGGAAGAGTTCGGAGAGAGAATCATTGGATTAGATGCCCCCCAAAAGACCGGAGGAAGCATAGACTGGCCACCCTATTCTCCCGATCTCAATGTCTGCGATTTCTTTCTCTGAGGTTATATCAAGGATAGAGTCTACAAGAACAACCCTAAGACTATAGAAGAGCTCAAAAAGAACATCACAGACGTCATCAAAGGCATTACACGCGAAGTTCTGAAGAGGTCAACCGAGGCCTTCGAAACAAGACTCTGCCACATTGAGACCAGCGAGGGTTCACACTTCGAAAACTTAATTCACTAAACCCCAAACATTTATCTTCAGAATAAAAAAAGAATTTTATTTTTATCTCTTGTAGTTTTTTTATAATCGATTTTTCAAAATTCCGCTACCGAATGGACCACCCAGTATAATGTAACATTAATGAATACTGCTGCGCAAGTTGCCATGTGTGCACAGCAGGTACGTTATCATGATGCACTTTCATACAATTCCGTTGCAAAACTCAGTATTTCAATTCCTTATTGATTGTATAACCTAGTGGTGGGTATTTACGAGGCACAATTTTCTTATGATAAAGAAAACCAACCAACATTGCTAAGGCCCTGGCCTGTTTTTTGAGATCTCGGAGGATTTGGGATCTTCCACAAAAATACCTAGGGTAACGAACTTATTATGGAGATTATTAATGTCAAGTTCTTTTAGTAAGTGGTTCCCAACTAAAAATCAAGAGGATTTGGGTGGAGTGGTTTACAGAACCTGCACTTCTAATTTATCGTTCAGCGTAAGCGATGTCAAGAAATTTTCTTGCCAACTACGTCTTCTAAATTTTAGTGGTATATCCTCAGCAAGTTTAGCAAGTCACTTAGATCCATCAATCCCCCTGGTAACACCATATATCTAATTCAACAATAATCAACAATCCCTGCCCAAGCGTTTATAAAAAAAGTGACTTGATTAATAGTTTAGACTATATCATGTGGATTCTCTATAATTTCAGATTATGACGCTGAAAGGCGTAAGAGAAGATATTCTCCATATCCATAGAACAAGAATTTATAATAAAGAGGAGAGGAGAAGTCTGCTTCAGAAAGAGAGCGGATGGCCGAGTAGTAATGGCATTTGCTTTACAGAGTACGAGTATAGTGGGGATTTCTAACGATAATTAAGCTCTTACGCACGTTAACCTTTCAAAACAACGATCAAAGATCTGTTTCAAGTAGTTAACCAACAAAGTGTATTTGTACAGACTCTTCTCTTGCCACATCAACATCTGGTGGTGTCGTTAATCTCTAAATAACAAAAAGACCTATCGAGGCGGTTTCCATTATTTTCCAGGAAGGGACAAAGTACTTGTTGTGTAGCCTTCTCAAGTACCAGATTAACATATGTGGTAGACATTAATCCTTGACAACAAGCTATAAGCTACCAAAGTGGTTTTCAGTGAAACTGTCAAGGCGAACAAGGTAATTGTTGCATGAGGCAAAAGGATGCATATAAAAAGGGTCTATAAAAACCTAGTTGCTAGATGCATTAATCGTCCCTACTACTACTACTACTTTCTCCAGCAGTGTGGATAAATCATTTCAACGATCTACATAATATACTGCCCTAAAAATAATGATATTAAAAACAATAAGCCAAATGAAGACTCTTCATTAAAGAGTTACACTCAACCGAAAAAATCCCTTTGGAAAATGTAAGAAAGTTAGTTGCAAACTACAAAACAGAAAAGTACCTGATATCAACAAATCCAAGCATGAATCTGTAAAATATGAGACGAACCATTAGCAAAACTGTTGAAGACATATGATGCAACCGCAATGAAAATTGAGCACCTCAGTCCCTTGATCCAATTCAAACATGATAACACAGTTCTGAAACATTCAACATAGATTTTATCAAAGTTTATCAAATCAGACAGGTAAGGCAAGTAGGAATATCTGAAGAGTGACAGAAATTCAGAAGTAACAGTCCGCCAGATAATTTAAAAATTCATTGATCTCAATAAACCAATATTCGTATCTTTCTCAGACATTTGACAGGGTAGATCTGAAAGATACTGTAAGTATTCTATGGCCAAAACAAATAGATCCTACCTAAATAAAATTTATAGAAAAATAAATACGGGTAACACAACGAACATCAAAACAGGAAACGGACTTAGTGAACAAACTCTAGTGACCTCAGGTAATTTGTCAAGTAGACAATCCAAACCAGGAGTTGGCAAATCTAAACCTCTCTTAAGCAGAGATTCAACAAAACAATCTATTTAGTTTTGACATTTTGTACTAAGACTTTGGCCCCAGGCGCTCGACACTGCTTTAAAACCAGTTCTATTCAAATATCAGCAAAGGTACCGATTAGGAAGCAACAAGATAAAGATTCTATGGTATGCAGAAGATGCCGTTTGTTCTCATATCAGAAAACGACAGCAAATTACATATAATACTCCACAAGCTTAATTAGCTAGGTAACCGATATACTAACATACAGATTTTACATTCGGTGAATATTAACTTATGAAGTCGAAACTTCTAGGGCTAAAAATATTGCAGGATCATCTTACATGAGATTAAGAGCAGTTAAACTATAAAGTCAGAAACGATGGGCCAATTCATGAACACAGGCACTAAAGAACGTTAGATATTACAAAGCTAAGAAGAAAAAAGGTTTTATTAATCTTGCCAAAGATTATAAAGGCTGTTTATCTCACACCTTGTAAAAGAAGCATTGCCGATAAATAAAACGTAAGATAAAGATCGAGACTTGTTGGCACATTTCTGTGACATCCAAATATAAAAATCTTCTTATGGAAAGATACTTAGTCTGGTTCTGTAAATCTTTGAGCCAAATAATACAAAGGATGTATTAACCAGCAAAATTTCAAAATACGCCAAATAGTCCTGATCTATTCCTTCAGCTAAAGTCGGTCATGTAGGACATTGTCTAGGAAGCCTTCTATTTTGTTAAATACTTTTTCATTCAAATCAAACGTGCGTGTTGTGGGCGATCTGTCACGATCTCCTTTAAAAATTAGGAGATCCTGTCGGTTTCGAACTAGCTTTTTCAAACACCATCTTTTTGAATATTTTTGACGCCATCTTGGGTAAGCACATTTTGTTCAGGTATTACCAATTTCAAAAGCTCTTTCAAGTTTCAGTTTCAGTTAATATTTAGCAAACAGTAAGAACGAAAATCTTTGATTGACATTTCCCAAAATCTCTTTGCATTCTCGCTATTCAATAAATGAGATTCCACAAATTTGAAACCTGAGCACGACTTACTTGTTTGAGCATTTTCTGTAAATGATTGAAAAGCAAACTATCTAATAATCTTCAAAATTAACTTATGTTTTATATGAATTCTATGCAGGAGATATGTGAAGAGAGCATTTAAATCAGGTTGCCTTTCTGTCCAAAGCAATTTAACCGAGCAACTGTCTTTTGGGATGCCTGTGCTGTTGGAGACTAACGAAACTTCGCCCGTGTTTGTTTTAAAAGTGCTTTTTGGCTGGAAATAGATAGAGATAGTAGAAAACCAGCAACAAGATCTAAATCCATGTCAGGTTCTCCCAATCTACTTTCAACGGCAAGTTTTCTGCCTTATCGAATTTGAAAGTCTTTTTGTATTCGATTTATGTATATTTCATAAACAGAATTTTCTAGGTAATCTTGGAAGAAGGTTATCGAAGTTAGGGCAAGAATTATAATTAAATCAAAATTGTTGCGGCCAAATGACAATGAATTATTAGTCGTCTTTGGAATACAACCACCGAATACTGATTCAAAAAGGATTTGATCATAAATTCTTTCATTCATTTTGTTTAATACGATCCATTCTGTAAAACTGTTTAAATTTCTGGATTTTTTCCCTTTTTTTTAAAAATGTTTTGGAGAAGAAGGATACTAAGATCTGGCAAGCTTAAGATGTTCAATTGTCAACATTGATATGAAAGAAAATAAATTCAACAAAACATTTTGCATCCCCCTGGAAAAATTACCATGCCAGTGTCAATGCAAATGGTCGTATGATCTACTCTTTCAATCAAAATCAATAGATTAGATCTTTATCGAGGAGATTACTCTGCTTTGTAAAGTATCATTTTCTCCAAATCATGCATGCTGCATTGATCTGTCAAGATCTCCTATTGAAGTTTCAAAAGGTTTTGTTTTCTTCAAAGAGATTATACCTTTGATTTCTTCCCTGACAGGCGACGATTTTGCATTCCAAAGATGAATATTTCTGAATGCTTTTGATTCCATTTTGGGTAAGTACTTTCCGATTATTGATTAATTTCAAAGATTCCTCTAAATATAAGTTCCAGTTAACATTCTAATAAGAATAGAAAATTTTGATTTTGATTCAAATGCGAATGAGTCTGTAATCTTCCAAGCTCTTGAGTAGAATCTAGTTCCATCCCTATCTATCTAGTCATCTTCAAAACTAACCTGCATTATATACAAATTTTATTATAGAATGGTTGTAGAAGGTTGGTTATCAATTCAGGAGCGTTTTGGTGGAACCAAGACGTGCCAAAAACACATTGGGGGTTTTCTTTTGGAAATGGTATCTTCTAAAGAGTATGTAAAAGCCGAAGCTTTTTACTTATAAATCCTGGATGGTTAGTAAAATTTTATATTAATAGTTTTTGGCAAGTATGTGAGCCATGCACTATTCAAGTATTAACAAGCATAATGATGGTGATCTCAAATAGCTCTAATCAACCAACAATACGGTACTTGATTTACAAATCAAAGCAAGGTAAGATTTGAGTGAAAACCATCACTTGTTCCAGAAACTGGAATTTAATTTATATGTACGCGAAAATGACTTGATACGTCTTGAATCAAGTCAAGTCAAAGATTGAGCCTGAATGAACCACCCAGATGCAAACCAGTAGATACCCCCCCTGTCTGCAGCGAGGAACAAACAAACTTTTTTGTTTCAATATGGACATCATGCTACACCTCGTTGTGAACAAGGAGGTTCGACAGATTAGCAAGGCATATTCTACTTGGTACAAAGTAAATTATTATACAGGATATCCCATAAAACACGAAACACCAGGTTTCCTCTTTTGTTCTACTTTCGCATTCGTTTGAAGTATTTTGTAGTCATTTGTATTATACATTGACTGGCTCTCATCTAGAACTAGTGAGTGCACGGATGGAAGAAAAAGAGGAAACATGAATGAAACTTGTTTTCTGTGACATCCTGTATATGTCGTAGAAATGGAAAAATCTTGTTGATCAAATATTTGTATACTGACAAGAAACCAAAGTTTAGAATTATAATGAACTTCTTTAAAGTTCAAATACAGCATTTAAAGGAGATTTAAGCTCTTTCATTAATTAAAAAAAATTAATAACTAATATTGAACATTAAACTTACCGAATAGCATAGGCAAAAGCCATAACGGCATCTGAAACGAATTGCAGTTGGTTTTCAAACACCGTATTTTGACGGGTGAGTTTTTCTTTTCCCGTACAAAGATGGGTATACTTCTGATTGTAAGGTGTTCTAGAACTGTTTGGATAGCGACACTGGAAGTGATCCTCCCAAAATTCTGCAAAATTAAATTAAAATCAATTTTACAAATTGGTACATAGAAAATAGAAGTGGATTTTCATTTGGTATTACAAAGAAATAAAATGAGCGCCGTATCTATGTAAACTTGAAAATTGTTTTTGTAGTTTTTACGTCTGTCTGGCAGAATCGATAAAGTAAATACTGCCGTTTCTACATTTTGCAGTTTTATCTCAAAAATAAGTAGCTGCATATCTTTAGAATGTTTTTAGAGAGTTCTCATTAATTTTAATTTAAATGTTTAGTTAGGTAAAACAAAGAGCCCTTTCTAACTACTAGATAGCAAAAAATTACTTTATTCACTCTAACACATCTTTATTATACATTAAAATTCAATTTATGTTAGAAACCAAGAGCTAACATTGTTATTTTTGAAATAATTATTAAAATGAAAATTATGCAGGGCTGGGACCTGGGAGATATAATGTCGGTTAAATTAGAATTCACGTTGATGAGTGTTACCTTTATTCAAAAAGTAAAATGATGCCTGAATGTTATTAACTGGAAAATCTTGAACGAGCTCCAATAACACGACATCTCTCGGAATAAGACCGTGTCATTATTGAATGTCAAATATACTCAACGTTTTTTAATTTAATAGATTAAAGAAGAGTACCGTAAAGTCGAGTTACTTTGTTCCTTGAAGTGTTACTTTAGCCCACCTTGGATAAAATGTTTGTACCGGTTCCTATTTTCTAAGTGAGGATCACTACAGAAAACTATGAATACGTACCGCTAGATGGTATTGAGAAGTAACTTTTTAACCTTGTTGTTTGACAAGGCGTTATTGGGTGAAGTGGTTGCCAAATGAATCCAACCTGTTGCTGTAGTGATGATGTTTTTTTCTTTCAGAATTAATCGGCGAGTGAAAAATAAGATCAGCCTACGTTTAGTTAACTAATAGTGTCAGAAAGGCGATCTTAGTAATTACTTTTTAATAAACTCAACTTGTTGTAATATTCATTACACTTTCTTCAAACGTGCACGATCACGTGCTCCAACGGGGTTACTTTAGCCCGGGCCAAAGTGGGTTAACGTAATGCGACCTATCTATTTTCAAGTCTTGTTCCAGATTGTTCAATAGAATGCCTAGTGTATATAAGAGGAAACCTGGTAGGTGAAACTACAAAGATTGTACAGATGAAAAACTCGGAGAATGTTTGGAGGCTATTAGATCTGGGCGGTTGAGTCAAAGAAAGACAGAGGCTGAATTTAAAACTTCCAGAGCTACAATTAAGAACAAATTAAAGAAGAGGTTTCTTAAGAAACCTAGACATTCCACAATTTTCATAAATGATGAAGAAAAAGCTTTTGCTAGTTATATTGTATTATCCAAATTCGGATTCCCAGTTGACAAACTCGACTTTCGTTGTATTGTTAAAAAAATACTTAACAAGTCAAGATCGTACTTTTTTTGGCAAAGATTGGGTGATATTGTTTTTGAAGAGGAACCAACATTTACCCGTAGAATCTGCGGAAAATATATAAGAAAGTTTGAGCTGGTGTAAACGAAAGAACACTCACCAAGTATATCAACAATTTAAGTTGAGCTACTCCCGAACGTATATACAATTATGTTATGATGAGTCAAATTTATGTGACGATCCGGGCAGAAAACGTATAATTTGTCGGCGGGGTTGTAAATATCTAGATAGGATTCTAAACTCAACAAAATCATGTACTTCCGTCATGTTCTGCAGAAATGCCGCTGGGACAACAATAGCACCATATGCAAAATATAAAGCTGAACATCTGTGGTTAACATGAACAGAAAATGGACCACAAGGACCAAGGCACAATCGTACCAGACTTGGATGGATGGATGGAGCAACATTCAAAGAATGGTTCAAGTCCCATCTTTTGCCAATATTAAAGCGGCAACCCGGAAAAAAGTTGTTATTGGCGATAACTCAACTTCTCACATTAGTTCTAATGTCTTCAGACCCCTAAAAATTAAATAGAAGCAAGTATTAACATTATGGAAGGAATCAGCAAGTGGCAAAAAGCAAACGAATTTGCCCAAAAATCCCAACATTATCAAAAAAGATACTGGATTAATTACAACCGACTACAAGCCAAAATGTGATATTTGGTCTCAGAAAAGTTGGTATTGTTTCAATTAATGTGGAGGAACTTTTAGTCGTTTTCCTCATAAAGATCGGGGGGCACATTTAAATATGATTGGGGATGTTTTCTTGCAAAGACTTGAAGCTAAATGAAGTGAAATGGTTACTCCAAAAATCAATCGTTGGAAAAAGATGAACGTTGGAGATTGCTGATGACATTGAAGAGGCCAACAACTCTTACGTATCGGAAACAGAACAGCAGCCAGAACGTAAAAAAGGACGTTACAAGCGCCCTGCACCGCCGGAATCATTATCAGAAGTTGACAATTACAGCATTGCATCCTCGTTGGAAAGCAACGAGTCATTTGGTAGTCTACAGAAGTAACTTGGGGGTAAGCTCTTTACCACCTGCAGGGCATCATTGGAAAATTCAGGTGGTGTTCGAAGAGACTGTCTTAAATCAGGCACTTACGTCACTGTCATGTGGTAAGGAAAACAATATCCTGGTGTTGTCATTTCCATTAGCGATGATGAAGCTGTAATCGAGTGTTTGTAAGACGGAAAGAAAGGGAAGAGATGGCCCAAATAAAAAGACAGACTTGTTTGTGTATTTCCAGATATTATTAAAATAATTAATCAGCCGAAATCTATAGGTTAAGGCATTTTCAGTCTTCCTGAATTGGATAATATTGACAAATAAACATATTTGTCTAGACGCTCGTTCTGATTTTATTATCATTACCTATTATAATCCCGATAAAACGCGATAAATCTGCAAACGTTCCATACCTCATACATTTGTTGATTTATTACCTGGTGCTACTTTTACTATGCTTAAGATAGAGAAAACTTTATGTGAAACAAAGTAAATCAAAGTGGGGGATAACTTTACTCCACCAACAAATTTAGTTTTTTCTATACTAGGAACATTTTCTATTTCATCTGAAGGATCCAAAAGTTGAAAGCAACCACAAAGCAAGAAAAATAATTATTTTGTCGTGTAGTTTATTACAGAAAAGTTTAGAAAACACTTTTTAGCGGAGTAAAGTAACCCGACTTTACGGTACTGTTATTGGATGTGTCAAACATGCTGTAGGCGAAACCTTTCTAAAAAGAACGTGCAGTCGAATCGAATCATGGTTATTTAATGTGGCTTGTAAAACGCAGCTCAGAAATAAATTGGCCATGTTTGTGCTGGTCTGTCTAGGAAGAAACGCAAGTCTCCCGCCGGCTTTACCACCGTCGTGAGGCGCAAGAAGCGGAGACATGCAACTTCTACTACTATAGCGCGAAGCGAGGCTCCTGTGTATCCAGCTGGTGTCATGGATAGTGGCTTCTGGTGTTTTGGTGGTATACTAAAATATGCACTTTTTTCGATGTCAAAATAACCAACCTGCAGGTGTTTATTTTGTCTTGGTGTTTAATACGCTTAATATTATAGTGACTATATAGATTTTACAAACATTAGAAATGATGTTAGCCAGTGAAAAATTTCGAAAGAACGTTTCAGTCCAATAATAGCAAAAATCTATTATAAAAAATAATCCTAAACAATATTTCTACATCTTGTAGCTTCAAAAGGCTCGTTTCCGTTTCAAACTTCTTAGCTGCGCTAACGAGCATGAACTTCTTTTGTTCTAACAAGTATTCCATTTCAATAGTATTGATCGCGTTCGATTATTTTTGGTCTTCTTACTTTCTCCCATTCTGTCTTTTCAAACGTCAGAAAGAAAACAAAACAAATGAGGAATATTACAAAATCATTCTAAAAATATTTTTCTTCCTGAAGAAATGATACCTATTTACTATTAAATTATTATTAAAAGGTTTGCGCTTATTAAAAAGATTAATAGGTATAAGTTATTTAACATTCCATTTAAAACAGAATAAAAATCTTTCAGTGGTGGTTGATGTCGTGAAAGTTAAACTTTGCGGTTACTTGCCATTAAGAGATTGTAGCGTCCTAATGACTATGCGATTAGTAACTTCATTTACTAAGCTTTTAAACACCAAAATTTGCTTATTTAGAATTTAATCAAGATACGTAACAATTTTGTTTGTATTAATAAATATGGAAGTTTCAATTTTCATTTTTAAAACTGCCCTTAACTGTTTAACAAACACGCCTTTCAAATAAACATGACGTGTTTACAGCTGTTACGTGCGTGGGCGCATGTGGGTGTATAGAATATTATTAGGTATATTACACTTCAAAAGTGACGAATCATTTTGAGTCAACAGCAAATGTTAGCATACGCACCCATATAGTAATACATCTCATCCCCTCTAAAGTCTAAAAGTTTTCCTCAAGCATTCTCTGAGACACCGAAAAAGATTTATTGCATAAAACTTCAATTTGTTATTGAAATAAAGTGATGTCAGCTTTGAGAATCAAAATTTATGTGACTTTCGTGAATATTATATAATAATACTTCGAACCCGGCTTCGAAATCGTCCCTTTTTAAACAAATGCATAAACTATTCCCTAAATCTTGTAGTTCTGACCTACATTTCAAGGATAACCGCATTAATTCAAGTACCCCAAGTCCAAAACATCCTTTCTCTTCTGACAACAGGGGGTGAGAAACTAAAGGAGATTTGAAACCCATGCTAATTATTTCAGGAATTTCAAACACTTACTTTAATTAATAATAGCAATAATAATAATTAAAGTAATAGTTATTTGTATGAAGAAGAAGACTTGATGAAAGAGGAACATCTTTCAAGACTGTAAATTTCTATTCTCTTTTGATAACTTACCGAGCCTTTCGAAAGATTTTGTTTTAAGACTACTAGTTGGCTATTTAACTTTCTAATTCAATTTTTGAAAATTATAATTATAATATAGTAAGCCAATTTTGATTTATTTTTTAATTTTTATCTACAATTTCTCCAAAAGTACATTAAAACTGTCTTGTTTTTCATTTATAAAATTCTATAAAAAAGGTACCAAACGAAAGTACAGTATTGGATCTATGAGAATTCTAAAAACGAGTCTTTCATAAAACCGGCAAAATGAAGAAAATTATCTTTGATTTTAGATCCCCGAAATCTACTTAAGATATTATTACAATTACTAGTGAACAACTCCACGGCAAGCATAGCCAAAGGAAAATCTGATCGTAGGAGCTGTGTTGCTGTAAAGTTAAATATAGTTCGGGGTATAACAAAGCTACAGCAACCAGATAAAAAGGAGAAATCCTACCTGTGATGGAGATTTCGTAAGATAAATAAATTATAAGGTATAATTCATGCGTTATCACCCCACTGAACAGCTTCATTGAGTCGAAGATATTCAGCTTGCTTGAGTTAAGTTATTAAAAAATGACAATGACTTGCTTTATTACTTCTGTTGTTTTTTTGATATAAAATATAGTAGCAACATCAGCAACAACAATAAAGTTCAATTAAAAATAAAATATAACATTCTAAGGTGTGGTTGTAGAAATTTGGAAAATTCGTGATGATGCAATTGCAAATAAATGTTGAATAATCTCAGCGATTTGAAATGATGTTATTGTCCCCAGTGACTGTAGTTCAAACTCCGACGGCAAAGCAGAGGAGCGTAAATTGTCAATTTAACCAAAATGTTTAGAAAACAACATCAAATTTTATCAGCGAGACAGAAGGTTGTAAATCTCCAGTTAATCGAAGAATTTTATGCGAATCCAACATTGAGTAATATCGAACATTTCTTTTTCTCCAAACTGCAGTACTTTGGTTAGGGCTATTGAATTCACTGATGACGCATTCTCTTCTCAGAGGATAATGTTGAGAGCTACAGTGACTGAGAGGTGGACTGGATCCACAAGGCGGTTTAGCTAGTAGGCTCGAAGGACCATGAATACATAGACCATTAGAAACTTCACGACACAAAGGTGAGGAAAGACTTAAGATAGTTATAATATTAGAAACTATTTTGTTGGTAAATTAGAATATAATCCAAACCACGCAAAGAAAACTCCTCACCTGTGGTGAGAAACTTTTCGTTTACAAGCGCTAGCTGATGATGACGTTCAGTGTTTCTTCCTATCATTCCGGCGTTTAGATTTCCTTTGAGTTTCTTTGATCAGGTTGATGTGGTGGGATTTGAGAACTATTATACTAATTGATTTTGATAGGCACTCTCCTCGGTAGATGAGGTTGCTTAGCGTAGTCATAATGACTAGCAAATGGGATTGTCAACGTCCTTATAGTCTTGGTGATGGGAAGCTATCTTTAATTTTTGAGTTTGAAAGAAAATTTAAATTTTGTTAAAACGTAAGTCATATTTGGTTAAGCAATTATGAGGAGGATAATCCTAAAGATTTTTGAACAATTAGCTTGATGTATCTATTTTCAAAAAAATGTCAAAAATATTGCCAAAAATAGATCTAACATACAATAATTCAAAGCCAGTAATGTGAAAACAAAAATCTCGGCGGTATGGGTAAACAATCAGTACTAAGATAGAGCTCCAATACGTAACACAACTTGGAAAGTAACTTTAGATAAAGGTTAGTTAACTGATGATGGCTAAATCAATTATGACTTGCAATTATAGATGGTGATATCGTTGCATTCTACATAAATCCATAATGACCGTTTCCTTTGCTTTTGTCCATGCAACAATTGTTCGCATGTCAATTAATATGAAGCTCTTTTATTGGTATTACGTTGTTTTTATTACTCTTCCTGGACAAAAGCATTATTTCGACAGAAAAAAAAGAACAGTACTTTAGAGAAAATAACAGGAAAACAAAACAAAATCGTCAAACTTCCTTTGAATCAATAATTAATCTGGCCGTTGCTACAGCGGTGTTACCATCCATGAAACAATCCCTCCCTTGATTTTAATCCTTCCCTTTGTGGGTCACATTTATGCATATTTCATCTTGAACGAAACATTCCATTAATGCTACTGCAACTTCTCTAGTTTGTCACATTACCATCAACCTCAACCTCAATCCCAACCGCGGGTTGCAATGCGTTCTCGGTATGTTCCTACCCTAAAGTGAAAGCGGCTATGGATCTGATGAACGTAACTGACCAAGACGGTAGTTGAAAACGGAGAAGGTTAGTCAGTCTTCTTTGTTATACGCGTATGCACTACGATTGCGTCCGTTGGATTTGGCACTTTTGGAAGAAAGACATCAGGAGTACAGAGGAGGGAAACGTATGTATATTCGACGCCAATAGCCCCACCCCTCCCTGACATATTAGTTAACGTACGGCGATAAGTTACAAAATTGAAATTAATATATGCGACTTGGCATTTGATATAAAACGGTACACTTTCAAATCAGTATTTCCCCATAATTTCATAGCGGCGCACTTGACCTATTCAGTTTTCAGCAAAGTACATTTGATTAGCGAGCATTTAAAAGTTGTTTGACTTCCAAATTTTCTAAGCAACTGAATTAAAATTAGATGCACCCAAAAATAAAATTAAACCTTTAATAGGAATCTTGTCGAATTGTCTTGTCAAACAGAATTTTGAGTTTAATACTACTTCTCAGCTTATTTGCTACTTTTTGAGTATTTCTGAGGTTCATTTAAGGGAATAATGAGATCAAAGAGTAAACTGAGTGAGGCATTGGTTTCAATGCATCTCATTGACTGATCTGTAAATTTAAAGGAATATCACAATAATGTTCAAAGAATGATTTGATGGTGTATTGTGACAAATCCTTCTTCTGTTATGGCAAAAGTTTTGTCGCACACTTGTGGTATTTTGCAATAGACTTTTACCAGTATGCTATGGTTGGCATTGCTTAGCAACGGACTACATAAGTATAATGATTTGAACAATAAATATCAAGTAAACTGACTAACCTCAAATTTTAATGAATTGCAAAAGTTGAAAAATCGTGTATGGAACTTGTCTGGAAAGTATATCTTTGCGGCTCGTGTGATTGTAGGCTGCAATTTTCATATTCGCGCCGCAAAAATGCATCTTTTACATTTGCTAACAAATAACTATTCTAAACGTCTACGTAACAAACTTATAGACATTAGTCTTAAATACTGTAGCGTCATTGGATATCACTATAGCCACAAAACAATCCAAAGGAATCGGGACGTTTGTCGGTTCTGGGTCGTGTCTCAACTATTTCTAGTCTGGATTGATCTCATTGTCAATATTTTATATTCTCTATCTACCCACACGAAACCGTGAAATACTTGAGACACACAGAAGCTTAAAGTCGGTACAGGCTTTAGTTACATTCCAAATACTGTTCGGTAACGAATTCGTATGCCCAAGAACTAATATTTTAACATTCATATTATTGAGCGTAAAACAGTAACTCTTGGTTCACAGTAAAATCGGAAAATTTAATTAAAAAATGAGCACGATTACCTGATATTCCAAAATATTCTAAAGTATGTTAGCCAGCGGCATCTAGCGTTTAAGAATGGAAGTAAAAAGCTGCTATCTTCTTCAATTATTTGTTTCATCATCTACAAATACCGTTTTTATTGTTTGTTGTTGTCTGAGTACTAGATTTCTACGCTATATAGTCAGTTTGTAAGATTAGAAGATTCTAAGACCCAAAGACATTGGGTGTTGTAAAATGTGGAAATCGTCTTAATGTCGGGAATTTTAAGAATAAAAGCTGAGGAAACTAACACTGGCTGTAAGATGTAGGATTTAGACTTATTACTTGTTCTAAAAACGTTTTCTTGTTTTTAAAAGCAATTTCAAGAATTTCTCTCATGAAGAACTTAAATAGAGTTATTAGACAACGAGGCACTGATGAGGTAAATGGCATTAAGAGAAGTTGGTTGTTATATTCTAAATTAGACCCGTTTTAAGTTGTTTATTTATTTGTATTCTGTATTCAACGACAATAAATAATTAACAACTCAAGATTTGTTTAATTTCAGCTTGTAATTAAAGAAAACTAATAAAAGTCTAAAGTAAATACTTTTTTTTGTAATTTCTTGGTAATGAAATGCTTACAAAGAATTTAAAAAATTAGAGAAATAAAATAAATAATACGTAAATAAAATATAAGAACCATTTCTTTTTGTGTTGGTTTAAAAGCAGAGGAATTAAGGAAAATAAAAGTACTTGACATAAGTATAAACCAGAAAATTGAAAAATATTCCAATCTTAACCTTTATTTATATCATGCTTTAAAGATTTTTGTTCGTATTTAATTATTATAAAACGAAAAATTTAATCTTTTTTGTCAACCTTATTTTTCAAGATATAAAACTTTTTTTTATAACTTTTATATTAAAATTGCTTTATTTATTGTGCTTTCTGAAGTTGTTCATTACAGCTTCAAGAGATCTTGAAAAGAGTTCTTTTCTACTTCAGTAGCCATTAAAAAGTGAAGTGGATGTTTACCCTAAGGGTTTTTCTGATTTTAAATTAAGTTTTTTGTTGGAAAAATCTCTGAATATTTTTTAATCACAATGGAAATATTAGTCTTCTCGTAAGCTACTTTGTGTAAATAACAGTAAGAGCACGCACCGCAAATAGAGGTACGTGACGGTAAACAGATGAAACTAAATTGTCTTGTTTACAATATCGCGCGATACAACAAATAGGGATAAATAGTACGTCAATCAATTTTGTGATTAAATCACGTGCATGTTGGAAAGTTGATTGCTTTTATGTGATTCCAGAGAACGAAAGAGCCCTTTGGCAGATTAGCGGTTTTCCTCGGCCACATGTGAACCGTTTTAGAACTGATTGGTTTGGTCGTCGAGTATTGGATGATACAAATTTAGTTACAGTGTAATTTAGATTTATTTGTTTCACACTGGAACGATTTTTTTGTGTTTATTTGAAAAGATCTCATTTATAAGTTACAAAGTTAACTGAAAATGGTTGAAGCGAATGTGTCAACAGAAAGTTAGAGTTTGCAATAGTAGCAAGTCTTTAAAACAATAGATCGTGTGTTCAATGAGTGTGCCGCGTCGCAAAATACAAGGTAAAGCAGTTAAGTTGGGTGGTTACACGGCCGGAAACTAAAGTTGGAGGGTTAAGTGCAAACTTTGTATGCTTTGCTAAGTCGGAAGTTCTAAACAACCCTACAAATATGGACTTTGCTAAAGGAGCCTACTAAGGATTCTCTGTGTGTCTTAGGATCGAAACTTTGTAAGCAAATAAAATTAAAGTGAAAAGACGACATTTTCAGATTTTTCACTTTTATTCCTTTTGTGAAAGTTGTTGAGCATTTTCCACGAATAAATAAGAGTGAGTCTTGTATAAAAAATCGGTAAATATGAAATATTCCCAATAGTACAACCTTTTTTACAAAATCAATCAGCAAATATTTGTCAAATTTTTCTTACATTTAATGAAAATCTTTCTCTAACAATCTTTTGTTAACTTTAGAAATAGAAGTAATACAAATTTGCATTTCTGCTACACACCGTAAATTGCAAAATTTAATTTTAATCAAATTTCTAATTGACATAATTAGGGTTAAATTGGTGTTAACAGGTAAATGCAAGAAGAGCTGTTGATTGAGTATATCTAGTAACCTAGTTAATCAAGTTGAATCCCTGCTTTCCTCTGGAAAGCAACGTCAGGCAATTTGCACCGTAAGCAGACTTCTATAAAGGAAGTACATACATGTATACATTTCCCTTAATTTACATCTTAGGTAAAGTTACAAATCTCTTGGGTATTTACAAAGCGCTACTATAACTCTTCACTCGCATCCGTTACAAACAAGATATTCAAATGAAAAACGAAATGCATCTACGAGACGACTAATATATAATAATTGTTAAAAGTAAATTGATTGAATCTACTATTGTGATCAAGCAGGAAAGAAGAAAGAAAGGAACAATAGGTGAATAGTAACAAACCGGTAGTAACGTTTATTAAATGAGGAAATCTAATTAATACAAAAAGTGATTTTAATACCTACACACGTGATTTTGGATTTAACAGTAGGTAGTATTAGTTAACCATATTGCATTATCTAAATGAATTTTAAAGCGGATTTAAATAGATGACAAAGCCTAACATAGACTTAATTATATAATTTAAATTTATATAAATTGAGACAATTGTTAGAAGGTAATGCTTATTATTAGCTTTAACAAGATTATTGGAGATGATTCAAACGTACCCAATTCATAGCAATTTGTAATCCATTATTATTATAGATCGATATCAATGAGGTCGCAACGCGCTTATTATAGCTAGCACTCATTTGTTGTAGTTTCAATTCTTTTATTAAATAAGAACTACCATAAGATCAACCAGACATAACCTTACACAACACTTTCAATTCAAACGTTAAATCTGCAATTTCTGAAGAAATGTCGGTTAGATCTCAACTCTTAACAGTAATCGAAAAGCTTGTAACGTATTAAAAAGTTGAAATATAGAAAATAGCTTTGCAGTACTAAAAGAACTAAATACGCCAACTTACCCAGCTTACAGATTACTTTAGATTGCAGGTGTCAAAACAACCTTAGTAAAATTGAGAAATTCAGGTAATAACCAATATCAAGCCCTGTGGTACGATTAGGATTTTATGAGCAAACACAACACATGACAATTGTTTTGTTTAGGTGCCATCTACTTCTTAAAACAAATTAAACAAACAAAACAATTACGGGGAAAATAGAAAGTCCACATTAATCGCAGTCTTTATTTGGTAGGATTAATAAAAATAAACCACATAGTGGTGAAAAGTCAACCAACAACAATTTACTAATACTACATCATAATTAAAAGGATGACGTCATCAAAATGTTAAATTTGTTTAATATTGCTTAAGTTAGAATCGATAAATTAATCAAAATTTTAAAAATATTTAAAAATAAATATTATATAAATTCTTTTTTATTATCCCTTAGTATCATATTTATAAGACAATAAGTATTTTGTTTGATTAGATAAGACATGTGTGGAATTGCTCCAGTGAGCTATTCCACTTACAATGTTTATGTTTCTATTGACTATTTATAAACGCTTTTCGGTATTTACAATCTACAATTACAGTTTTACATTTGTTCAATTTTACAGAATAAATCTGTTAGGTACGTCCATAGGTTTAAATCGTTTTAGTCGTCCAGTTTCAGTGATTTCATCCAGTGGCGGCTCGTGGTATTGTGCGGTGGTAGATCCACGGCTTAGAGATTCAATGCAGGGGGGGGGGGTATAAACATTTTAAAGTACAACATTGCAAATCTTTCTCACTTTAGAAATTATGCAAATTTAAATTTTAAAAAGTACGAACTTAAGAAAAAGGAAGGGTTTGTAATTTTGTATGTTACCTTTCCAATTCACTAAAAGCGATGAATATTTACCAACTTACCAAAGTATCCTATTCTATTAACTATTAAAGTTACATTTAAATCAGTCAATGTTAACAACATAAATGTTTAAATTGTACGGTATGTGAAATCCATTTTCCGTTCTTTTTTATTAGCAAATGTGTCAATCACTCTCTTATTAAAATTTTCCATGTTATTAAGAAAAGCTTTTTCAGCTGATAGCATTCCCAATGCACTGAGCCTTTCTTCCTTCATGGAGTTTCTTAGAAAAGTTTTGATCCTTTTCAGCATGGAGAAACAACGCTCGGCTTCGGATATAGACATGAGCGTTGTCACTAATACTTCCAAAAGATTTAAGGTTTCTTGAAAAGTACTACGCATTCCTTCTTGTGAAATTAACGATAAAAGATTGACATCCCCAGAAACATTCCTCAACTCTTCTCGTTCATAAAGTACCTGCAGTTCCGTCTTCAATATATGTTTTTCTAAAAAAGGATAAACACTAACCACTTCAGAAAGATACTTTTCTGGAAATCTCTGGCGATATTTGGGAAATTTTTTCACCTCAAATAAATTTGTAGCTACTAGATGTCCAGTGAAACTAAATCTTGTTCTTATTTGCTGAATAATAGAGTCACAAACTTCCAAGGCTTCTATTTTCTTATTTAGATGCTGCATGCGTGACCTTTTTTGAGCAGATGCGTCATCTTCTAAAAGTTGCATATCACTTTCAATATTTGCAATAATTTAATCCATTTGATTGCATATTTTTTGTATCTCATTTTTAAAATTCTGTAAATCTTGTCTAATCTTGACTGGGTCGATATTTGTCTTTTGTAATTGTTTAAAGATTATTTCAACGTAAGGCATTATTTTATGAAAAATTGTCAACTAAAATATAAAATCCTTGTTTCTTAATCTAAGTTTGTAGATTCCGAAGTACTGTTTTCGTCATTTTCCAATGTCTTCATGACGCTTATCAGCTCCTGTCTGTATTCATAAACAGTGTTAACGTCCCGTGAAAGAAAATTCCATCTAGTTTGCGACGAACGTGGTAATCTCGTTTGAACAATTTCATCTAGGACCCTTGTTCTTTTGGGAGAAGTAGAAAAAAAGGAGCAAAGTCCAGTTAAGTGCGAAAAAAAGATTCCAACTGATTTATTAACGGACGTTGTACTGCTCATTATTAGGTTAATTTGATGAGCATAGCAATGAACGTAGTTGGTTAAAGGATATTTTTCTCTTAGTATTTTTTGAACTCCATTCAAATCGCCGCTCATGACTGACGCCCTCTGTGCAATGAGCTTGTTTGGCGTGCCGCTAATTAAAGGATCAATTTCTTTTAAAATGTAATCTGCGATAGAAACAGCATCATGTTTGGGAGGATTTACAAAATTCCAAAATCTTTCTACTGGTTTACTATCCGAAATATAACGTAAAATGATAAGAGGGTGTAATTCAGTTAAAACATTTGTGGATTCATCTGCAATAACAGCAATATAATTTGCTTTTTTATTTCCTTGGAAACTTCCTCGTGATACACCTCAATCATACATTGTAGTAATTCATTCTGGGCTGTCTTAGAGGTTCCTTTAAACCCTGACGATTTCTTAAAATGTTCTTTTAAATCCTTATCTAAATGGGAACTAAAATCAACAAGTTCTCGAAATACTCATTTGTTTTCGGATTCGTCGTACTCGTCCTGCCCCCGTAAAGCTAGTTCTAGAGCACCACAAAACCGGATACAGTTAATTATGGTATTTAATACATAACGATTTTTCTCGACTTGTTCATTGTGTGATATTATTGTTCGTCTGTACGCAGAGTTTAGCTGACTCAGAATATTTGCTCGGCCAAGCATCGTAAAACAAAACATGTTATTCATGTGGGCTTTCGACTTTTCGTGGCTTTTCATTTTATCCATATATGAACCAGATTCTTGATTCCAATTTTCGTCCACATCGCTTCGCCACCGAATAAAACACACGAAAAACAAAACAATGCGTGTTTATCGTCACACCCACATATTCAATCATTTTTGAAATAAACATTTCTATTAAATTTTCTAATTCGTCCTTTAAAACTAGATTTCGAAGTGAAGGCACCCTGTGTATTCGAAATATTTAAATCTGGCAGAGGTCTTCCGAGTTCTTTTATTTCGATCTTTTCTCTCAAAGAATAGGTAGAAAAAAATTTTTTAAAAGCTCACCTATTGCGTTCATATTGCACTTCACTTTTACACTTCACGTCAAGTTTCATACAGGGCGTAGCGCAACTAACACGACGCGTTCGCACCACGTATCGATGGTAAGTGGGCTACAGGAGCCACTTGTAGCTTGGCTCAACTTAAAAGCGTTGGAGCCGCACTTTGACTGGCTTCAAACTTTTATTTCTATCATTTTGTACGCACGGTGTTTACTTGTTCACTATATTTATATTTATAAAATAGCAATTTTTAATTTTTTAATCTCTTGTAAAGGTCAGACCTTAAAGGAGAAAATCTTAAAAGTATAAATTATTTTTTTCAAATTTCAAAATGTCTTTGTGGTGGTGCTGTGGCTTCTTGGCTCCTTATAATGGGCCGCCACTGATTTCATCTACAAGTCTACTTGCAAGTCTATCTGAATGTATGCTCTTTCTCGCTCCATATTTCTTACTCATTCTTTGGATTTATTCTTTTACAGGAAGCACTTTTAAGTTGCTATGTAGCACCTGGTTTGGGATGTACCACGGTGCGTTGACTATTGATTTTAAAACTTTCCTTTGAAAACCATGGAGTATTTCTATATTTCAGCTGCTCGTCGTGCCCTACAATTGAATGTCGTACGTACACACTGGCTTCACGATACTTTTATACACGAGTAGTTTGTCGTTCAAAGATAGTTGAGAATCTCTTCTGGCGATCCAATAGAGCTTGGTGAACAAAATACCAAGCTGTTTTCTTTTCGTGAAAATGTGCTTACGCCAATTTAGCTTCGTGTCTAGATGCATCCTCAGGTACTTGATGTTATCTTCATGTTTGAGTTTATGGCCACAAAATGTGACATCTGGACAGTTTTCTTTTGTTTTAGTAAATGTGATATGTACCGATTTATTTGAGTTGGCTTTAATTCCCCGTTGTTTGCGCCATTCTTAGACTTTAATTAATAATATTTTTAAATTGTGAAAGACCCTTTTGTGGCTATTGTAAGAGGCTAGTGTGGCCGTATCGTCAGCTAATGTAGCAGTTGTTGCCAGTCTTATTATTGGCGTATCGGCAGTAAGTAGGGTGTATAGCATAGAAACCAAAACGCTGCCGTGTGGAACATCGGCCAATATTGGTTTTAGGTTGGTAATCTCTCCATATTGTTCGATGAAGAAGCATTATTTCGTACATTTGATGTGGTAGGCAATTTTTTACTTTGCAAAGTTCTTTATACCAGACTTCGTCGAAGGTCTGTGTAATATCCAAGAATGCAGCAGAGTAGTATCTTTTCCCTTCTACATCGCTATTTATTTTATGGATTATTCTGTGTATCTGTTCAACAGTTCCGTGTTTATTTCTAAAACCAAATTGGTAATCAGGGACAACCTTGTTGCTGGATAGTATTGGTTGTATTTTTTAAGGAAATTTTTTCAAAAACCTTGGACATCATAGGAAGCAGACTAATAGGTCTGTACGAGCTCAATTCTTCTGTTGGTTTTCCATGTTTAGGAATCATGGTGATCTTTGTGATTTTCTAGTCACCAGGAAAGTGTTAAATAAATAGTTCCTGTAACAGTTTACCAGTGATCAGGTCGTATCCTGGTGGTGTTCTTTATTAAAAACATTCTATATTTCCTTTTGTGTTAGTCTTCTTAACGGGAAAATCATTTGTTAAGGATATTCTAAACTGCTCTCTAGTTGGTCGTTTACGTCGTTCACATGCAAACGGTTAAAATGCGTTTTCTAGGTGTTTAGCGAAAGCAGTTGCTGTTTCTTGATTCGTTTTTGCCTAACATCAATTTAGATCTCTTACAGGCGGATAAGTGATTTGTGGCCTTTTCAGAAATTTTATCGCCCTCCATAGAGAATATTGGGTTCTATCAATTGCGTCAAGGTTTTCTCAGTAGTTTTAAATACCGTCGTTTTTCACTTTTAACATCAGCTTCTTAAGGTCTTTACTTGCTTTATTGAGTGCCGTTTTGTTTTCAAGTGTGCAATTTTTTTGCCAAAGTTTCTTTATGTGTTTTTCTCAACTATCTTTTGTTTCAAGAAAGGTAGACAGTTTGAGCATTAGTTGGAGTAATCGCAGGCGTTGCGTTCCAAGCCGTTTATCGTACTTGTTTGGTTAGTGTCGACACAGAGCTCTCTATTTGTACAGAGGTATTTAGTGGTATTTTCAAATCGATATTCAGTTCTAAATTTTCTCTGAAGCATTCCCAGTTGGTTTTCTTGTTATCTAGAGTTGGTGGTATTTCTCTCAGAGATATTTGCGATAAGAGGGTTACTATGATCACTCGCAAGTTCGTAATATGACGTTGTCCTGCATAATTTCGGATTTATATTTTTGAGTAAGCAGAAATCAAATAAATAAATCTGGTACTTTTCTCCTGTCGCTAGGCCAGTATGTTGGCTCGCCCGTTACAAGATTAATGTTTTATTCTTTCATAGCTACAAGCATTTTTCTGGCCTCTAAGAAGCTTATTGCAATATGTATGTTTCTTCAATTTCAAAACTGGTTAACAGAGGGAGTTACCAACATTCCAGAAAGGGACGACTTAAACAAAAAAGCCTAAACATTAACAATTTTAAATTTAGGTAAGTGATTTTGCTGACCGAATTCTAAATCCAATGAGGATTTAAAAACATCTACTTAATAATAGTGGAATGTTTACATGTTAACAAAATGTATTTGTTGTTTTATAACAAACAAACGATTTTCATACTATCAATTCCGGGAACAAAGACCGACAAAGATAATCTTCATAGAAAACCAACATATTTGAATTTTATATGATTTTAAAAATTAGCTGGACAAGTATATTTACCCCACATTTGTTAATCAAAGAATCTTTATATTAATTGAATTGAAGTTGAGTAGAGATATATCAGCTCCCATCTGGCTTACTTAAGCTAATTACTTATTTAGCTTCTAGGCAGTGCATGGTAATAAACCTACACCAGCAGTGTCACAAGTCGAATAAAGATGCTCCTACTGACTGATGTAATCATTGTACCCAAAACAAACAGGTTAACAGTTTTTATTATTGATAAACCTCCAGATAAGTAGGTACCAAATGCGATCTTAATCTAAATCTACTAACCGACACGGAACTGCCAGGCCAGGAGCCTTTCCAGTGCGGTACAAAGATCTATACTAGTCCAAGCTCAATAGTGACAAGTTCGCAGTCTGGAAATTAATCTTAAAATCTACCATTTAAACTGTAATATCTGTAGAAACATGTGAAAGCTTGTTACAAGTCAAGACATTACACATTCTAATATTACACAACAGTAACCTTTCAGTTTCGAATACAACATAATGGCATTTTATTGGCGTAGGAGTGCAGTCAGAAATAGATGCAGACGTTTAACTCCAGTGTTCTTTTGTGCTTGAAGTTCATCGTGTGGGATGTACAGTACCAGACGAGTCTAAATTTACATTAAACTTAATTTAAAAAGAGTCTATTGTGGAGAAAAGTAGATAAAGCGACATAAAACAATACTTCACGTCTTTCTGGGTAGTCGTCAGGAGCAATGGTGTTACAGTTACGAGTTTCCATTTTAAAATGAGTTGTACTAGAAGGTAAAACGATCTTAAGAAGATTTAGAAGAACCTTTTTATGGTCTACTTTAGTAGTACTTGTAAAACATTGCATTTTATAAATGATAATGTTTTTCCTCTTATCCTAGGTAGGCATCATACTATAGTTTTTGATCCTGTTTGCACAATTCTTGAATATGGTTTGTTTTGGAAGTCTGTGTATTTATGCATCTCATTAATAAACATTGCAGTCTCATTATTGTATGGTTCCAGTATCCAGTGGACATTCTTGATAATAATTAGTGAATTAGTTGTTATGTAATCGCCGGCTATTTGCTCTTTCATTGTCTGGCCAGATAGACTGTGCAGGTATACACGGGACAGCAGTGCTCAACTAGACTATAGCAATATGCTGTTTGAAAATCGAATTTGAAACATAATTTCCGATTATAGATAATAAACTGCGTGTTCTCAAGTAAATTAAATCAATTGGGTTGTTCTGTGTACCAATTAAGGAAATCCTGCCTAATTATTTATTTACGTAGCGCTCGAGGTTGGATGGGACGTTTTTTTGTAGCGTTACGTGT
The DNA here is from genome assembly GCA_011009095.1 of Ignelater luminosus. Classification (NCBI taxonomy): domain Eukaryota; kingdom Metazoa; phylum Arthropoda; class Insecta; order Coleoptera; family Elateridae; genus Ignelater; species Ignelater luminosus. The sequence continues at coordinate 170,094 of VTPC01000964.1, forward strand.
TAAGATCTAGCGTCACATAACTCATCTCTTAAAACTCTTGAGTTCACGAAGAACTCTCATGCTTGGTTTGCAATTAGAGGAGAGATTTTCCACGTCTGGTTAAGAATCCGAAGAGGAACCTGACGCCTGTATTTAAAATCTGGGAGGGAGATTGAGTTACGTTATAGATACATTACAAAGGGAGGGAAGAGATTAAAAGCAAACTAATTCTGCCTTACCTTAAGGACAGCCTCAAAGTTAATCTTAAATGAAAGGAAGAAAGTCACAATGGAGTTTCAAAGTTTATTACATTGTTTTGATGCTTGCTGCAAAAGGTTATCTAGATTGGGTTAGGGCAAATATCAACCACAACTAACAACTGCTATACATGGGGAGAGGAAGCTTCGAACTCTTTATTAAATCGCTTCCGGGTACAGGTAGCCAGCGAGTACTTCCATAAAAATTCTCAGAGTAATATTTTTGTTACTTATGACTTTTGGTCAAGATTGTAAGTTTATTGCGGGACTTTTGTGTCCAGACGTTTATTGTGGTTGAGTCTTGATTCGAATTGTTGTATTGAGACTTCCAGATCTATTGTCAAACAAGGACAAAATTATCTTCCTCGTCCTTGTATTAATTCGAACCACGCCTTCTCCAATTTTAGTACTAGTGAGCATTCAGAACATTATTATTGCGGGGCTAAATTTCTTAGTTAAGTATTTAAATTCATTTTATCCTGCAACAAGGTCTAACGCGATAGACAATGAATAAAGTTACCTCACAGTCTAAAATATGTTTTTTAAAATAATTCCATTAGACGGTGGTGGAAAAGATCATTTTAATAGTGTTTGGGCTTGATCGTATACGATAGATAAATTCCATAAAAGGTATTCAACTGAAATGAATGATATAATTGAAGGGGCCAATGCAAGAAGTAGACATGTCGACAATTTACAATTTTACAGGAAACGAAAAAAAACGTTTGCAGCTTAAATACTGTAGTTTAACAAGTTTTTGATTTATAGTAGCTATTTATGACTAGCATGTGGATATTTCAGTGTGTATGGTTAGTCGTTATATATTTTTTTACGGCTGCGAAAAAATACAATCTGTTGGAGATGTCCACTTCTTGCACAGTAAATTAAGATTTGATTTTTGAAATATATTTATTTCTTGAAAACCTAAACTTTTATATGTAAGAACAGTGATTCAATCTATATTATTATTAAATATCAATTTAGTAGTGGTTTTCTTCATATTCTGAGCACGACGAATGATTTTCTGTATTAGCAAATTCTCTATGATAATTTTTTATATCTTCATAAAACCATTGATCAGCTACTGGCACATAGTAAGATGCTAACGTCATTACATGCTCAAACTTTTTTTGTTTCAATTTCCTTCTTTCATTATACAAAAGAGTGATATCATTCGGCATGGTGACAGATATGTTTTTATTTTTTATATCATATTGTTCATACACCTGTAGTGATACCGACACACTACATAAAATGTTTGGCATTTTGGTAATGTCATAACGAAAGATTCTGTATTTGGATATTGTAAACTTTGCATTTTTTCGGCTTGGAGTTTTTTTGCACATTGGTAAAAAGTGGTCTTTAAAATTCAGAAACATTTTTTGTTGAACCGGAATAACCACAAATTTCTTTCCAGATTCTATAATAATTTTGGCGTATTCATTTGGCAGGTATATTTTGTCGTATCTTCGTTTTCTTTGTTCAATAGCTCCGAAGCTGCAATCACAGGGTAGATAACTGTGCCCCGGTTCAGGAAAACGTTGGTAGATAAATTTAAATTTACCAGTTTCAATAAGACTGTAAAGATACTGCGTCATGATATAATTTTTGTTTTGTGACGCACAGTTGTCCGAAAACATGTAGACGTCAGTAACCTCAGGTCTAAAGATATTGTTGAAGAAATAATTAAGTAGGCTGATAACTTCATTTTGTCCTTTTCCAGCAAGCGTTTCATCATACAAAAAGAAGTAGCTTTTACCCGTGCTTGCGACATGAATGCAGAAGTTGTACACCCACATTTGAATTTTGTAAAATACGTCTCCACCTGGTGCAACTGGTAACGGAAGATTTTGCTGGAAATCAAATGTAATAACTTCAACATGATCATTATTTTTACACAGTTTTGTCTTTGCCTTGAGATCTTTATAAAATGTTTCTGTTTTGGCAACATGTAACTCTTTTTCTGTCTTGAGCTGTCTCTTCTCTTCTTCTGTTTCAGCACTTAAAAGTTTGTTCATTAGTTTGTCACATTTCTGACATGAATCTGACTTAGGCTTTCCAAATGAAATATTAAAATTTTCTGTAAAATAGTTTCGAAAGAATTCGTATTTTATTACAGGTTTAAAGTTTTCATTGTTCCTATTCTCCTGTAATATTCTATATTTATCGGGTTCATACTTTTCTAAGTACAAAGCATGGATTTTAGAAACATTTAGCAATGGTGATAGATAATACTTTTGTAAATTATCAGTTCTACTGTAGTGTGATTTATATTTAGGAAAGCTCATTATATGAGCATTTAACTGAGCTAATATGTCAGAAGTAACTTGATTTGGCCTATTGTTATGTTTTCCACGCCGGTCTATTGGAGGAGTCACATTGAGTTTCATGTGGTCGATTATTCTGTTGATCCTACCTTTTTTTATTCCGTGTATAGCAAGCAGTGCATTTTTAAATACAGGAACTTTAGTAGCATTTTCTTTAACCTAAAACAGATAAAATGTGAGTACCATACCACTCCCTCTTTGACATTCACAAATGTGTGCGTTATAACCAGAATAAATTTAAGTAGGTATCAAAATATCCACTTACAGAAAATGTACAATAAACACTTTTTGGTTTATTATTTTCATCGCTGCGTTTTCTGTGCTGTGCAACTTGTTTTATGGCAATGTTTCCAGATAAATATGCATCCTGCAAGTCCTTGCTTGGTAGTTTATAAAATGCTTTAAATATTGCCACTCTGGTATCAGCTGTAACTCTGTCAAAACATTTCATTTTGCAGTTACATGCATTTCCTAGTTGTTTTTCTGGTACTACTATTTCAAAGTATTAACATATTCTTTGCCAGCAGTTTTGCGTTCCTTCCTCACATTTCTTTGCCACTGCTTTTCTTTCCTCAACCGTTTCTTGCCTTTATCTTCCCTTAAAGTGAAGTTAGGTTCCTCAGTTTCACTACCTTCTGATGGTAACATATATATTCAGGGTCTGTTTGAGAATCACTGCCAGCATAAGGATCCTCCTCTGATTCTGATGAAGAACTCATTGTGCACTATTTAATACCACAATAAATAGGTTAACAATAACACTACACTTCACATAAACACACTGTTGTAGTCACGTACACAGTACACAACTACCCACAATACTTTGCAAAAACTGAACATGACCGGTTCATGTCCACTTCTTGCACAGTACTTAGTAGGTAGACAACCAACATCGCACTCGTATATGATCTATGTTAGCGGCAGAAGTCTAGTTCTTGCTCAGAACGATGCAGTAACGATTCAAGAACATGTCCAAACAAATAACTCATTTCCGATAAAAAATGGACATGTCCACTTCTTGCATTGGCCCCTTCAATTACAACTCCACAAATAGTTACAAACTTTAAGTAATCAAAAATCTTCCTGATAATAACCTTTGACTTATTAGTATTGTTTTAATCATTTCAGTGATTTATTAAAATTTTGGCATCTCAGATACATGTCTAATTATGTTTTTAAATAACTGATTCGGCAAAGAGACTAAATAATTTAGAATTTCCCTAGAGACAAAGAAGGTAGCAATAATTCATTTAATTATGATCAACACCAAACCTTGATTTTTATTTTTCGATCTCTTTCGATCTAACTAGCCTACTTCAGTGCAATAAGCATCTATTACTAACCTATCAATCTAGGGATTTCAAAAATCAGGGTATTAGAACTAGAAGCTATTCATATCCCGATGTTTAGCATCATAAATCATTACAAAAATTAATTTATTAGATCTATAAAAGATGATACAATCTAAACAACCTTCTATTTTATTACATTATTTGTAAAGAATTTCTGAAAGAAATCGCGCAGTAGTGAATTCAAGTTTGGAACGTTTTTGTAGAGCTTTGTTCGGTAGAACAAATAGAGATAAAGTAAGGACCAATTGTGAACTAATGAAAACCACCTTAACAGAAACTGTAATCCAATCGTTCACTGTACTATAACTGAGACAAACAAATCTTCAGTGTAAAGGAACACAATTGAAAGTTCGTCAATTAAAACTAAAGCACTGTATTTTAAGATCCCTCCAGTTTCAGCATCGGACAATGCTGTTAATGCGATTAAGCTTGTAGGAAAATGGGAACAAATAGGTATATTTCTCTAGTTGGATCTTTTAGATGGTCTTATTTTTCATTCGAAAAAACAAACTACACTGACTGCCGTAAGCAATTAAATTAAACGTGGATGATAAAAATTAAAACGTAGTGAATAAAGGAAGAAACATTGTTTAATCTTAGTAATTTTATGATCTGCGGCTTTATGTAAATAGCAGAATATTCAGGAGATATTTAATAATTATTTGATTATTCTGTTTAAGTGTATTTGCACATTTCTAGGATAAGAAGAATCGATAGTTATAAATGAAAGGCTTTACTACGTAATATGACGATGTTTAAACAATTATACTACACACGCATAGTTACTAAAACATAACATAACAGTATGTAATATTTAAGAGAATTCTCAATTACAATAAATTAATAATTAATACCAGTTGAATAGAATAACTTAACATATTTCCCGGTTTTTAGTATAACTTGTTAAGTTCCTGAACTATTCCTATTTCGGTATGTAAAGGGAGCCAATTAGTGTACGTAATATATTCTACCTCGAACGTCGAAGTGAGCGTAATGAAGAAATTTATGCTTTTGTTAAACAGTTAAAGCGTATCGATTAAATTATCGCTCTTATGTTAGTAACATGTATTCAAGACTGAAATTATTCCGGTTAGCTAAAACTGTACGTGTAGGTAGTACATCGGAGAGTTACTTGCAAAAGTTACGGGAGAACTGCCAGTCTATCTGTCTATTAAAGAGCATTTGGACGTCTTTCACTATTCACAAAACCCGAACAGCAAATTGAATATCAGGCAATGTTGTCTTGAATGAACAGATTGTGCACAGCGTATTAATTAACATTGCTCGGTCTATTAAAATGCGTTGACAAAAATGTACAAAGATTTTGCCATTTTCATTCTAAAAGATATACCGCTCTTGATTTTCCTCTTTCGGTTTTGTGTGTACTTAAGCGACGCGAAACAAAGTTTCGATATTTACAATAGTCTAGCAATTTTAGCTAAGATTCTAGTAGCTTATCTTATAAAAGAATGGGGTAAAACTGACAGGCAGTGCAAAAATCGTCGTTGTGTGTATGCCACAAAAGCAAAGATAACAATCCGATAACGGACTTTTTTTTTAAAAGGTAAACAAGAAAAAAGAGATAAGGCATCACTGAAAAAAATGAATGAACTGAACAATAGAAACCAGATAAATTATTTATAAATTTTAGAATAAATAATTCATAGTATATTGTTGTATTTTTGGTCCATTGGAAAATAAAATAAAATTTCTAAAATCTAGAGTTTCGAAAGTTTCATTAAGAAGATATTATGACGTAACCTTCTGTTTCAATATATAATGACACTAGTTTAACTAACGCTACTGGTTTTAGGCCGGCTAAACTCACTGGGTGTAATTATTTTATGGTATAAAGGATAATATTTAGTTTAAACCAATTATACTTTTTTAACTTTATGTCGATTTCTCTGAATTTTTGTTATAACTTAATCTATAAGTTAACGTTAAGTAAGCAAGCACTTTTAGAAACACAGAAATTGAGATGATGATACATTTGTTATTCACCATTAAAAAATTGCATATACGTCAAATTATAGAGATTATTTGTCTTTCTTTTCTGAAAAATGCTGAGTTAATGTGCAAAGACACAAAAAGTAAATTGTGCTGCATTCTTGTTACTAAAATAAAACTCAGATGTCATCAGTAGACAGCCGCACAGCTTTCTGGAATTTTCTTTGTTTGTTTGAAGGTTAAGCTCATTAAGATATTTTTTTAACTAAGCCGTCTCGACTTAAAAAATCCCGTGTGTAGATAACATTTCGTAATAAACCTCATAAAAAGGCGAGAAAATATCTTTTAATATTAAAGTACGAGGTCGTTAAATGTTAAGCTTTACTACTATTTTTAAGATAGATTTTGTCTGCAAAATACAATTTCTTTCTATTATTTCTAAACCCCAGACGCAATAAATCTTAACAATTGTCAAATTATCTAGACGAAGTAACGCATGTATTATTGTAGTAGACTCATTTCCATTACTTCAAATCTCCTGTGAAATTATTTTAAAAATCACATGGTTTATTGTGTTCAGAAATTTAGTTCTCATCTTCTCTTTAATTTATCTTTTAGATAAAGAAATAATTAATTAATAAAAAGATAATTTAATCGATACGCTTTAACTGTTTAACAAAAGCATAAATTTCTTCATTACGCTCACTTCGACGTTCGAGGTAGAATATATTACGTACACTAATTGGCTTCCTTTACATACCGAAATAGGAATAGTTCAGGAACTTAACAAGTTATACTAAAAATTATTAATTTATTGTAATTGAGAATTCTCTTAAATATTACATACTGTTATGTTATGTTTTAGTAACTATGCGTGTGTAGTATAATTGTTTAAACATCGTCATATTACGTAGTGAAGCCTTTCATTTATAACTATCGTCAACTCCAGTTGATTTATAACCGGCAGTGAGGTGAGCTAACTCTTAAATATTTTAGCTCAGCTAGTTACCCCTACTTTCGATTGCTCAATAAACAATTGTGCGATTCCTTTGAATTGCCAATGGCAGATTTTCTTGTCCCTTTACGCAAGTAAAAGAAGAATTTCTTTATAAGCTCTCAACTTCCTGATTTAGAAAGATTCTTGCAGGAATTATTGATCGACACCCGCATCTCCCGCGCATTTCAAACGTATCTTGAGAACCGTGTTCGCGATGTGCGTTTCTTTGTAAAAAAGTGTGCTTTGTTTATTTATTATTATATATGTATATACAGGGCGATCATTTTAAAACTTCCCACCTTGAATAACTCTTTAATTAGTACAATTATCAAAAATCGCTGAAACGCGTCGCTTTTGTTTTGGAGGGGAACATTTAATAAACTACTTTAGTCAGTTAGGAAACTTTCACCCTCCCCCCAGCCACCCCTCCCCAAAATTTCAAATGGCTCTACCCCATGTGTCATATATCACTTTAAAGGGAATAAAATTCTCAATCTTGTACATCAAAGAAAATCAAAATCGGCCCATAAAAATGTATTTAATTTAATCAATACGTTTCAGTCTCTAGTTCACGAACGGCTGGACCGATTTTAATTTTCTTTACTGTAAAAGATTGAGAGTTTTATATTCTTTAAAATGATATATCACACATGTGGTAGCGCAGTTTAAAATTTTGGGGTGGAGAGGTTGGGGGGAGGGTGAATATTTACCAGAATCTTAAATGGCACTACCCCATGTGTGATATATCATTTTAAAGGGTATAAGATTTTCAATCTTTTACATCAAAGAAAATTAAAATCAACCCAGCCGTTTGTGAACTAGAGACAGAAACGTATTGATTGAATTAAATACATTTTTGGCTCTAATTCACGAACGGTTAGGCCGATTTTAATTTTCTTTAATGTAAAAGATTAAGAATTTCGTACCATTTAAAATGATATATCACACATGGGGTAGTGCCATTTAAACTCTTAGGGAGGGGGTGGTTGGGGGGAGGGTGAAAGTTTTCCAACTGACTAGAATAGGTTATTAAATGTCCTACCCCACACCAAACTCGAAGTGTTTCAGCGATTTTTGATAATTTTACTAATTAAAAGTTATTCAAGGTGGGAAGTTTTAAAATGATCACCCTGTATACAAAAAACCGTTGTTTTTCATCCTCTGTTTATCAGGAAGATTTTAAAATATTTGGGAGTTGTAGCTTATCTCAAAACCTGTAGCACTAACAAAAAATTTCTAAGTAGATCTTCTCCATCGAATTTTGACCTCAAGAAGATTGTTGGTGCATTTATTCTATAAGCCAACTATTGAATTTAGGCGCTGAGTTCACGACGTGCTCCAGGTTGTTGCAGTACTCACGGTCCCGTATAAGTAAACCCTGGAGGTAGCCCAGTGGTTTATTTGCATATTCAGTCCAGTGTGACTACATCAAGAGTTATTTGACCCGAGAACCTGGAGATTTGTAAGCTCTGAGCCGATCTAGCAGTTATTCTAAGATTAGAGTGCATGAATTGACTTAAACCATGTGTTATGCGCTAGCAATGTACTAATAAGCTTCCTGGAACTCCGAACTGACCTATATTAATTCGTTGTATTAACTGTAAATCTTCATACTTTTCCATCAAGTTACCGTTTATAGGCAATATTTTAGATTGTAGATAAAATAAGGGTTTGTTGTGCAAACCGTTATGACAATACTTTGTACTTTGTATTAAAAATTTTGTAGTAACATTAAAGCGATCAACACGATGTTATTTCACCTTTTGTTACATAAGTTTGATTATCTATGTATGCATTGGTTTCAAGTAGCTGATAAACCCGAGGAAGAATATTTAGTGGTATGCTAAAAATAGAGTAAAATATCAGTTAGGAAGGCCGATAAGTTAGAAGGAGTTCCTTTATTTTCTTTGCTTTTAAGTAATAATGGGTCCGACGAATACTAAGATAAATCCGTTTATCTTCTGTTTATGTAATTTGCATACATTAAAGGAATCTGATTCCTCTAAATATTTTGTAAAATTATAGATAGATACTGATGTGAATCTAGATGCCCTGTTTATATTGTAAATAAATATTACAAAGAGTATTCCTTTATCTTGCTTTATTGTCAATATACAGTGTCCGCCAAAAAGTGTGCACTATACAGGAAAAGTTCTTATTGAATGACTTATGGAAAATTTGTTTCCGGCGTCAGATTTTGCTTGACCCAAAACCAAAAATGACCTAATCAAAAGTAATCATGTGGTCTCCATTACTTGTCAAATTTTAAAAAAAGTCACAAGAAGAGAATGTTGCTTTCGCGATTTTGTACCCGTATGCAAATTTTTAAAAGCCTACCACGATTTTCATATTTTGCCTTTTATTTCGCTTTTCCTTATTTTGTTAATCAATAAAAGTCGATCCAGTCTAATTCAAAACATTTATTAGATTATTAGATACATATTGAACAATACTTATTTTACGGTCTAAATAATCTCCTTTTCCTTATTTTTATGTAAAAAATAAAAATGAAGCTTTGTTAAAGTAGCACACTTGGTGCTAAGTTCATCTCATTCATACAGATAAACACATAAATCTGATTTGTAATCAGGGCGGGCATTCCATGCATATGTACATATCTTATTGCATCTTTCAAATAAACATTAACAAAAACTTTTGTTAACAATATTTCCACATATAAGGAAAATCCAAATAAAGGGAAAATATGCAAATCGTAATAGGCTTTTAAAAATTTGCAGACGGGTACAAAATTGTAAAGGAAACATTTCTTTCTCATGACGCTTCTCAAAATTCGGTTAAATAAGTCCAGTTTCCGACATTGTTTCTAGAAATATCAAATTTGGCAGGTAATGGAGACCACATGATTATTCTTGATTAGGCCATTTTTGGTTCTGGAGCAAGCAAAACCAAATTTTCCATAAGTCATTCAATAAAAATTTTTCCCATATAGTGCAGACTTTTTGGCGGACACTGTATATGTAAACTTGTCAAACAGTATTTGATGTTTGCATGTTTTGTTGGGAGTATTTTCAGGTAGAGATCAGCTGTACACCTCTAAAAGTCCGGCAACCTCCGAGGCCGCTATCCAGGTCCGGGAGTTCTTGGTGTTTATGCGTCATCAAGTTACCTAGTATAAAACAAACCTTAAAGTACCAGATGTACCATTTCAGTTCACTTTCGTTAAATGTAGAGCAAGTAATAAAGGGTTTACTAAGTCGACCAGAACGTCCGTTTTACTATTTAAAGACGAAAGATTATCGTCGTTGGCGTTCAGTGATTCTGACTCATTTTCTTACTTCGTTGTCTGATAATAAATCGCCCACGAAGTATACGTCGAACCACCTCGATTTTCGGCCTGTCGGGCTAAACCGTGATAGTTGAATCTGTGTTACACGGAAACCACCGTCCCCCAAGCTTCTAGGTGTCTTTTCAATTATGGAAACATTATCAACAATTAGTACTTCAGTAAGAAACAGACCACAATGTTTGATTTGTAGTACGAGGAGCCTCTCATATTTGTTTCGGAGCCTTCGAGGGAATCTCCCATGTCCCCCACGGCTGAGGTGTGAAGACATTTGTCGCTTAAAGGCGCTGATATGTCAATAAGAACGGGATGATTCTTGAGGTGATTTTTGGTAAACTATAATTGTCTAAATCTGACTTTTAGAAAATCTGCTATTAGTGAAAGTTTTGCTCAAGACGAAGTGTATAGATCATCATACAACTTCACACTGCTAAACGAATGCCATGGAACAAATTGGCGGTAACAACGCAACGCGCAAGCATGTCATTGCTATTGCATATTGGGCAAAAGTTATGACATTTTTTTCTCGGGCGAACGCCAAGAAATATTGTCTTGCGGCAAGTCGCTTGGTTAATTTGAACGAATTTGGATAAAAAAATACACGAAACGGATCCTAGATGACTTTAAATTTTGAAAATATGGCGGAAAAGAGGTGAACAGCTGTTATTTACAATTGCCAGAGCTGACAATAAATCTTCAGATCTGACAATCTTCCAACATTCTGTATGCTTGTGGCTGATTCTGACAACGCGCTTTACTGTTATCACAACAGTATTGTTCACCTTCATATGATTAGTTTTCTTAATTCTCAGTAGAGGCGCAACGATCGTGTTTTTTCTTTAATAGACATAAATTTGTTTTTATTTGAATAATTAATTAACTCAACAACTGTGTAATGAATATTGAGGCTAACTTTGAATTATTATTTCTGCAAGAGTAAGAATCACAGTAGGTAAATTAAAGGTCCTGTTTTTTCTTTGATGCTGACATGAGATGAAACTTACCGATGTTATTTCTGTGCAAGATGGATCATCGCATGTGAAATAAGTTCCGGTCCCGGAATAGTAATAGAATAGGTAGAGGGAATTCTCAGGGAAAAGTTACGAAATTTGATTTGAAATGTAGAGTCCGAACCCTGTTATTATATTCTGCATAAAAGTGGAACAACCCAAACGCCTATTTTATATTTGTTAATGGTTGAAATTACTATAATTACAACAAAATTAAAGCCAACTGTTTTACAAACCACACAGCAAATTATCCATTATAAGATGTCTCAAATAAACTACTAAAAGAAACTTTACAACATGCAGTAAGAGCACGTGGTGTCGCGACAAACAGTAATCATGACTATGCACAACCGTCATCGAAGAAAGCGCTTTTAAAAGTTTTGCCACCTTTACGAAAATTGGCGTTCGTTGCTGATCGTCCAGGAAGCTTTCACTGACAGCGCTGCTAATTGCTGCTTGGTCCTGAACTCAAGAATTGCCACGAATTCAGCACAGCCTTTTCGTCGCTAGGAAACTCATCGCCAGCCCGGCCGGCTGTCTAATTGCTAGCTATTTTATTGCCTTGTCTACATTTTATTTCTTGAAAGCAGTAAAGCTATTGTAATTAATTAAACACTGTATCCGTGGATTATGATTTAAAATTTATTTTCTAAATAGATAAATTCCGAAAAATGTTACTATTCTCATTTAAAATTAAGATTTCAATGTTGCCCATAGCAATTAGGCATTATACTCGACACCGTGACAACGGAAATGAAAAGGCCAGCAATGAAACAAACCGCAATAAACTATCTTGTCGATAGAACGGTCACGATAAGCTTGATAAGCAAACATAAGTAGGTAAGTAAGAAGTAAGGTAAAATACAGCTTTAGAAAAAAAAAGAGAAAAAAATGATAGTAAGGGGTAATTTACTTTTTTGGTTTGTTTTCTTTTTGGTTTAAATTAAGTCTTTGTAACTAGAAACTTTTACTATCTTAGATAGTTTTCGCTCCTTTTTAGCAAAATAATTGAACTTGATATATTTTAAGTTGCTTTGTTTAATTACTTTGCGGTGAAGTCGCTGGTCGGCCATAAAATCTATAACCTATTACCTGAAACATAAGTTTACTTTTGCTTAAATGTTATACCTGTGATTCTATATCTATCTTTTGTTATAGAAACACTTATGATTACTTTGTTTTGATTTGTCAATGAGTATCTTCTCTTTGGTATTTGTCTAATCAATACATTTAGGAGATAAATCAAATTTTTCTTAAATTATACAGTTGCTTAATTTTTGACATTACGTAAATGTAAAATAATTCTCAAGTTAATATAATCTCATGTAAACTGAATTCTCAAGTTAATATAATCTCAGAGTTTGCCATACGTACTCAATCCTTTTTACATTTTACTAATGAGATTATTGGTCTTAATTAATTTTCTTTTTACTTTCAATGAGTGCAAAGGGTAACAAAAAGTGTTTTACTAATTTAGGTACTGATTTTAGGAAATAGTTTAATTAGAGGTGATAAAAGTAAGAACTGTGAGTGCCACCTGGACGTTGTAAACAAAAGAGAAGAGCGGTTTGATTTGTGGTTTACAACGACTAAGAGTTGACTTGACTTAAGCATTTTGCAAAATTATTGTTTTATTCCTAATCCTAATCAGAAACATGAGATAAAATTGATACATGGTGCTTATTAATTGCAAATTTATCCAAACTTGACTTGTGACTTGGAAATTATCTTTTAAGTGATTTCACTGTCTTTGACTTTGGTTTAGCCGCGGCAATAGAAAGGCGACTTGCCACGTTTTTCTTTAGTAACTAAAGTTTAAAAAAATTACTGCAACACTATCATAAGAAGATTAAGAAGAATAAGATAAAGAATAAAAAAATGTGTAACTAGATTTGCGTTGTAAATCGTAGTCCTGGATTAATGACAAGTGCTATCAATAAAACAAAGATGTTGTATTGTAATTCGAAGAAAAAACATCGAAGGGCGACACACTGGCGGTTGCTGTGGAGACCAGGTAAAAGGATTCTTTTTTGAAACCATTCAACATTTGGCACATTCCTGATATTTGAGATCTTATAATTATTTATGGCAAAAACTAAGACTTGACGTACTTCTTAAAAAAGTTAAATCACCCCTCTTGCTTTATTTTCTATACCTAAGGGGCTTCGTTATAAGAAATAAAAAGTTTTCTTAATAGATTCTTGGTACACGAATTGTATAATTGCTATACTGTATGACCCACTCGGTGTACTTCTAGTTTATTCAGCATAAATGAATCTCTGAGTCTGTTGATTGCAGTTTATTACGATGTACCACACTATAAACGTTGGGCAGTTATGCTTTAGTACACAAGAGCTTAAGTTATTCATCTGACAATGATGAATAAATAAGAAAGTCAACACGCCGAAAATAATAAAACAAAAATTTAATGCTTACAATTCTTGTAAAAAGTGTTGTCTTGTAGGAAAATCGATTAATTCCCACGATTAAATTCCTAAGAAACTTTCGCTGGAGTGTTTTGAGTCGAAACATGAATATTAAAGAAATAACAAGTAATTAGCATTTACCATAAAATCCTAAACAAGTCGACAGTTATTCTGAACTATAAAAGTAGCCAATTAAAGAAATTGAAAAATCACATAAAAATGTGATTGGAATTTTAATCACAACACTGAACATTTTCATGGCAAGTAGTAAAACGCTTCTAGCAATTTAATTTAAAACTTCCTCGAATGAATAATTCCTCCTTCCTATACAAGTCGGTAACTTTACTTTTTTAATGTCGACTCACTTGAAAAAAATAAATCATACAACTTTTTTAGAAGAAAAGAGAAACATATTAGTGTAATAAATCTCGGCACAATATAAGAATTTTGTAAACTCATTTTGTATTCAACTGTATATTTGAAATATCTAATATTTCACTATGTAATGGCGATGATATAGTAAGCAGACGTGAATGCAGGAATTTAAGACTTTTATTCTTGGCGAAAAAAGACACTTTTTACAATCCTGTTAATATTTCTCTCTCTATAAAATACTACCATTTTTAAACAATAAAAGCTTCAACCCCGCTTTCCTTTCAAGTGATGCGGAATAAAACGAAGATGAAAAAAAATGAATTCGTAAGCTGAAATACCTTGTAGTTCAGCAGGGTTGCTTATTAAAGTATGTATCCGTCTGTCCTCAAAATACACGTCAAACACATAAAAGGGGAAGCCAGATATGTTTCATCAATGTTATGAAACCACATGTTATTGAAGATAACAAAACACAGAGGCGGGATTTTGGAGGTTCAATTTGGCGTGCTTTTACATAAATGAACTTAGTTTTGATGTTATAACGATAAGATGTTTTGCAGTGGAAAAAGTGAAAATAATAATCAAGCGAGTAATGGAAATAGCAAACTCTCTACGATGAAAAACATCAAACGGAATATTAAAAGAGGCTGATTTAAAAATTTATTTGTTGACATTTCTCTAAATAATATATTAAAAATGTTTTCTACCTTTTAGTTCATTTCGAGAGACCTGGTTTACTTTTCTTTGGAAATACACACGAATTTAATACCAAAAGAAAATTTGTAAAATTTTATTTTTGGAGACTTCACAATCTTTTAAATTAGTCTTGATAAGGTTGTTAGTAAAACTAAATGACCTACTCTCGTACCCAATTAGGACCAATTGTTTGTAAGTGGTAACACTCGGAAAAATCGGAAATTTGCTGAAGAATATTCGCAGAAAATATGAAAATCATAAAACGAAGAAAATACCTGTAATTTCCTTTAAAAGGGCCTATAAAAAGTGGGAGTTTAAGGCTGAAATCATAAACCATTGTAGTCGCATTTAATATGCATCGCTATCAACATGAAAATAGCTTACAATCATTTGCACAAAGCGAATAAATTATATTCAAGAGGTCCTCCGAGTGAAATTAAACGTGGATTGAAGGAACTCATTAAATGACTGCCGTGTGCAGGGAATTTGCACCAACTGACGGCGCTGGTCCGTGTTGAACTTCTTGGAATGCTTATCTACTTTTACGGATTTAACTACGACTCTACGTTTTTAGGATGAGCACATGCTAAAATTGTTAATACAAACTTGAACTTTCCTTGTTTATTACCAGTTTACTTGAAATCATTTCTGTTAACGTTTGCGAGGTAATTTGCAACTGACAGTGATAAATGCTCTTCGATATTTACATCACTATAATTATCGACAAAATTAGAAAGCTCTTAAGAGGATTCCAAAGTCTAGTTATTTAGTGCAAAACTTTAGTGATCTTTAGAAGTTTTGAAGAAATTATATTCAGAACTTTTATTTTATATTTTTTCAAGATCCTAAACTATATTGAAATGGAAATATTTTTATTGACACCGAAAGTTCCTGAACAGGGTCAACTTCTTATGATCACGTTTATCTCGGTTTCTGAATTCCCTGGAAACTTCATTCGATTAAATTACTTCAAGCTTCATTTCAAGTGTGAAGCAATCTTACATGTTAGTTGGAAATTGGTTACAAAACCAATCTCTTTTTCTTTAAAACAATCGCTTCGATAGCTTGAATTAAATCTGACTTTGTACGTTTCTTCTTTTAGAGAACCCTAACTGAATTTTGCATTGGGATTATATTGGTTGATTAGATAATGAATCAAGCTTCTTGCAACGCCAAATCACTTTTGTGAACAAGTTCAAGCTTAATGGAGAATTATTACCTTCATTTAACATAAATGTTCTATTTTCGTTTCTCGTGATAAAGTTTGATTGTGAACGAGTGAGCTCTTTGTTTATTTGATTTTAAATTATCTCAACTTACTAAATCGCATGCGTTTATGTGTGTGACGCATGCATGAAGAGGGCATTAGACCTAATAGATGTCCAACTTAAGTGCCGTTAAGTTGCTAAACTAACGTTATGTTCGGTTTGAAATTGGAAATTTACCATTATTAGATGTTCTGAGCTTATGCTGTATCGATGGATTTAATAAAAAGGATGTAATTTACAAAATTAATTACTGGCTTACAATACTTACTTTTAGATACTGTGTACAAATATAATTGTTAAGAGTTCCTAATGTTACTGACCTGGAAATTTTATGATGGACTAGTAGAAAGATATATAAAAATTAAGTTGACTTTTGTTTGTAGGTAAAGGTATGAGCAGAGCCGTCTTTTGGGGCGGGCAGGTGGGGCCCAGGCCTGAATTTTTTGTCCCGGAACACTAGATGGTTTTAAAAATTTTCATCTTCTTTTTCTCCATTGTGATCACAGATCTTTAAAAATAGACGGTCCTGGCCCTAGTCGTGTTCGAGATATGCATAGGAAATATGATAGTGGAGCAGAAAAAAGGAAAGGGCTGCAGTCTTCCCTGCAAGGAGGTTTACTTAGTCTCTAAAAACATCGAACAGTGAAAGAACTAAAGAAACAGAGAAAGTGCAACAGAAGGCAATTTATGTACTGATTTATCTGATTTTTCTGAAAACTTCGATGAGAACATTTTGATGGTAAACGAAAATTTATGTGGCGAATCGAGTAAAATTTGTAGCATTAATCAAGAAGTAAATTCTAATAGCCATACTAAAAAATTCTGTACCTGGCGAGGAAGTAACTTTTAAAGCTCAAAATCCACTTGTGGAGAATGATATTGGTAAATGGCCTACTTATATTTCTGATAGTATGCGAGATTATATAAGTGGTAATCCACCCATTCAATTTGAAAACATTGAGTTCCCACCAGATGAAAATGGGCGCAGATTCAGCACAACATTTTATAATAGACATTTGCCAAATGGAGAAAGAATTCGCAGAAATTGGTTGATATACTCTCCAAGTTCGAACAGCGTATATTGTTATTACTGCACAGTATTTTGATTTTCAAGTAATGCGTCCACATCTGCATTAGTAAAATCTGGATTTTCTGACTGGAAGTACTTGGGTAGTAGATTAAAAGATCACGAAATATCAAGTGCTCATAGTAAAGCTACAGTGCAACTGCTTAAACTACAAAAGCGACTGCTTAAGGGAAAGGCAATCGATAATTTACATCAAATACAAATTAATGCGGAAAAGGAACACTGCGTGGTGTATTAAAAAGAATTATTCCTTGTATTCAGTTCCTGGCAAAACACAACGACGCATTGAGAGGTTCTAATTGTACACTGTACACCAAAAATAATGGAAAATTTTTAGGGTTAGTTGAAATGATAGCACAGCTTAATGGCAAAACACCTAAGACAAATTGTTAACAAACAAATTTCAGATTATTATTTGGGGCCTTCCATTCAGAATGAGTTAATTAATCTTTTAGGCAGTAAAATCCGTAACGAAATAAAATTACGAGTCAAGACAAGTTAATATTTTTCAATTTTGTTAAATGGCACCCCTGATAATGGTCATGATGAATAATTGACTTTAATTTTACGTATTGTAGACATTACTGACAAAGCTGCAGCTAGAATTGAAGAATATTTCGTTACGTTTGTGCATATAATCAGCAAAATGGGCCTCTTTTTGACCAATGAACTGAAACATCAGATTAATATTTTAGATTTAAATCTCAACGATTGTCGTGGGCAAGCCTATCATAATGCTGCAAATATGGCTGGCCGAAATCAGGGTGTCCAAGCAAGAATACTGGAGGAATATCCTAGAGCATTTTTTGTGCCCTGCTCAGCTCATAGCCTGAATTTATTAGTCAGCGATATGGCCTCGTTAGTTCCATTGGCAATGACGTTCTTTGGAGTCATTCAACGCCTTTATACGATATTTGTGGCATCAACAGAGAGATGGGGAATTCTGACTTCATACGTTAAGAATTTTACTTTGAAATTCCTATCTGAAACTCGCTGGGAATGTCGCGTAGTGATATTTCAACTGAAATCTTTCCACGACGCACTAGAAAAGGACATAGAAACAACAAGAGATCCAGCTATTAAGAGCGAAGCACTTTCACTTGCTGAAAATGAGTTTAGTTTTGAGTTTATTTTGTCGGCTGTAATTTGGTATAACTTATAATCTGCAGTTGATAAAGTTAGCAAAAGCATGCAGAAAGAAGACACCAACATCGCTACAATAATGTAGCTATTGAAGGGGCTCAAAGAATATCTACAGTCATATAGAGAAGATGGATTTTCAAAAGCAAAAGATACTGCAAAACAGATTTGTGCCGAGAATGATATTCCAATTGAATTTAAACATAAGCGGAGGCGAAAGTACCAAGAACTTCATCTTTATGAAGGAGAAGGAAGTAGTTCAAGCGATCCTGAAGAAAAATACTACAGAAAATTTTTCTTATGCATTTTAGATCAGGCACTCGTATCAATAGAAGAAAGATCCGTCCAAATTAATAAATACAACGCTTACTTTGGGTTTTTACTAAACATGCAGAATATTAACGAGATGGATGAAAACACGCTGGTCAAACACTGCATGGATTTAGATCAGTGATTCTCAACCTTTCTTTCGTCACGGTACACTTTTAATAATTTAAAAATTTGGCGGCACACTAACGATAAGATAGATTTAAAAGAATTTTACTAAACTAGTATATAGCTTTGTTTGGGTTAAATCTAGAACCAGTCCAGAACTGTAATAGTCATGCGCATTGGTTCAGTCAGTCCCCGCTAAGAAGGTAGAACCAATCGAACTACTTGTCTGACGTCATTTATGTATGGGTATTCGTAGTGGCGGCACATTTCAAAAATCTCGCGGCACACTAAAGTGCCGCGGCACAGTGGTTGAAAATCACTGATTTAGATTTTTTGCTAAGAAATGGAAAAATAAGAGACCTCGATGGACAAGAACTCTACCAAGAAATAAAAATGTTTTGTCATATGGTGGACTTGTTCTATTGGACACCTCTGGACTATCTACAACTTTTACATGAAACGAACGATACTTTTCCCAACTTGTACATAGCTTTCCGTTATAATGCTGACATTGCCTGTATCTACTGCTTCAGCACAACGAAGTTTTTCGAAACTAAAGCTAATAAAAAATTATATCAAGACTACGATGGGGCAGGAGAGACTTTCCAATTTGGCGCTTTTGAGCATAGAAAACAAGTTATGCGAGTTGATCGACTTTTCAGAAACAATTAAAAATTTTTCAAAGCTAAAAGCAAGAAAAGTTAATTTTTAAAATTATTTTAAATGTTGTTCCTTAATTACCTACTTAGTAAAACATGCATTAAAAAATTATTAATCAATAGAAGTTTTTTTATGGTTTTTTAAAGAGAATTTGCTTTGCTATAGGAAATACGTAAGATGTTATTTTTGGAAAAAATACAGGACCCCGCTGTAGCTTTGCCCCGGGCATCGCGCGAGCTAAGGACGGCTCTGGGTATGAGACTTCTCTAAGAGCAAATGTACATAAAATAAATCATGTCCAACTAGCTGTTTAAGCGATTTTATGATAAGAGATTCGAATGTAAATATTTCCTCACAAACCTTAGCTTCATCAAGCAATCACAAAAAATTTAAATATGGTAGATAAGATTAAAACTAATTGGAACAGAATTTGATTCAGTGATGAGCATCACTTTTATCTTAATGGATATAATGATAAACAAAGCTCTGGAGAACAGACAATACTCATCTATCTGGTGTATCTGTCCTTAAAGAATAATACTTGGTGTTTGGTTTTGTTTCTATATTCTAATTGTACATGGTGATTAAATATTTATCTCATTCTTAGCAAGCACGCACGTGTTATATTATGTTATGTATGCTCATATATGCGCTTTCGCCCTATATAACTAGGCGCAAATCTTACTGAGGACAATTCCGTATGGAACTTGCTGTTAATTCTCAGAAAAAAAATTATTGCACTAGTAAGCAAATCTTGTATGCCTGTATTGTTGCTCTAGACTTAGAATCTTTTACGTTACGCACTCTTTATTCTAAAATCATCGTTTGGATAACGTCATAAATCATGCAAGATTATACAGAATTTCTCTCTAATATTTAAATCAGTTTTTTACTTACTGCTTCAATACATAGGACTTTTAGATTCAGAATTCAAAACCTGGTTAAGCTTTGCTTCTGCTGGTAATGTATAATATGCATTCACTGTGTAAGTAATGTGTTCCAATCAGCAAAATGTCCCCATTCAAATACTGCGTTTGGACTTGCAATATATTAGTAAAGGAGATAATATCAATAAATTTTGTTTTTCTTTTAGGTTTCTTTCGCACTTTTGGCTTTCTGCTTCTGAAATATAGAATTCCAAAGGAGGTTTCATTTGATAGTAAACTGACTAATTTATTACTCAATATTTTCTTATATTTGATCTGACCTGACTTGGTAGTTTAATTCCTGTACATATCCTAATTTTCTCATCTTAATTTCAATTTCTATTCTTCCTAATTCCTCTCTTAATAACTAGTTTAATAAAAGATCGTGTTTTTGGACAGCAACAGATACTGAAACCGTAAAGAAAAAAAATCAGCAGCAATATAGTTTTGAGTAGATGTTATGAGATACCTTTAAGTAGGTATGTTCAACATTGCAAGGTCTGCTTTAAATACTCACTTAAAGCATTGATAAATTGTTTTTCGATGTGAAAGGATAAGGGAGAGGTAAAATTAAAATCCGTACATTGTCAAGAAAAAGCAAATTCTATTGTGGCAGTAAAAGTGCAGTACTCTGATAGATCGCGTTGGGTTTTGAGCACCATAATTAGACGTACTGGTTTTTAATAAAAAACATCTGTATACTTACAAAATGCAACTGTATATTTTGCATTCCCCTGGAGAAAATCCTGTTCATACCTGACATCCTCCAAACAACAGCTTAACAGTGTAGTTAGTGACATGATTAATCAAAAACTAGCAAATACTAGATGCCAAAAAGTGTTGTTTATTTATTTAAGAACAGTTGAAGTATCCTGATTCAACGAACAAATATTAGGGAAATCCATGTAGATGATAAACTCGTAATACCACAGTAGAGCTGCTACTTGACTATAACACCCCGTAGTGCAAGCCCTGGACTTACAAGTACAGTAATACCCTGTACTACATCTTGCATCGATTTGGTTTGGAAGCTACCTTAAATAAACTTCATACAATTTACAGTCAGTGAAACGTAATGCTATAAGCACCTTGATGAATTTGGGCTCGCTAGTGTGGCGACTGTAAACATATTGGTCTCCTCTATTTCCAACGTGTTTTAAGAGGTGCTGGCTGTACAATGGGGCATTATAAACGCCATCGCCAGTTTGTGATTTTGGTAAGATCTTCCACTGCGACATCTCAGGTGAGATGGCACAAAATTTTCTTCTAATGCTTTCCTAACGCCTTCAGTGACATTGCTGACTTTAGCTATGGCAAACCAAACAAACTGCCTATCAGACTCTGTGAAAGATTGTTCCGTAGTACCATAAGAAGCATTACCAAAGCATTTGTAATTGTTCTACTTATTGTTTAAATTATGCCCTGTTTCAAATTGTTCCTTGTCAAAATCAGTTAAGTTTTTGAATTGCTCATTGACATACATGCCATTTAACACATTCGTGTTACTTTTCATTTAGTTTTAAAATTTTGCATGTTTGATAGCCGGGATGAAATATAAGGATTTCTCAGAAAAATTAGAAATAGAAAAGAAAAAATGTTTGTTGGTGTCTTGAATTACTCAAAGAAGGGTTTCTTGGTAAACAATTCACTGGCTTTATTTAAAAAAAACGTGATTCAAGAAACCTAATCAGTCTTGACAAGCAGCAATTTAAGAGTGTTTATAGATTCCTTTAAAACAAAATGCACAATTCAAAGAACAGAACAACTAGAAACGCTTTGGGAATGTCTCTAATGGTGCTCACCTGAAGTATCATCACAAAACCTGTGTAGAGTTTCGATTGCAGCAGTAGTGTACTGCCCACTATATTAACTCAAGCTAAACAGAAAGAAATCGTAGCAGTCTGTGACAACACTTACACTGAAATTCAGAAATTCTCTAATTATGGGCAAGACGTATTCAATGCAAAAACATCTCAATCTCTTAAAACCAATGATTTTTGTCATGTCAGATGATTACATTCTCAACGAACACTGAGTTTACTATGCAATCTATCATGATCGATGATACAGGTTTTCAGTCCTTTTTTCAAGATAATCACAAGATTTGGCAACTTTATCAAGACTCACAATGAAAAATCTTACCAAAATCACAGCTGGTGTCCATAATGCCCCGTCGTACATCCAGCATTTCTTAAAATACTTCAAAAATAGAAATGGACAATATGTTTACTGTCATCACACTATAGCAAGCCTAACCTCATTAGGGTGCTAATGCCATCACATTTTACCGACGGCAAATTGAATAAAGTTTACTTAAGGTACCTTCCAAACCAAAGCGATGTAAGAGGCATTATGAGGCTGAAGAGGTTTGGATGTTACGCTTGGTATATCAATGTTAAGAGCCGTGGTTAGGGTGATAATATTAGTAGCGTGGTTTACAATAATAAATAAAAATTTAAAATAATTAACATTGTTTATTAGCACTTTATAAACAGGCTAACAAGTTGTTATAACTATTATGAAACCGTAAAGAACTGATCAACTGATATGAGTTGATGTTTGGCTGAGATTCAAACTCTAAGAGAGCCTGTAAAATGTTGACAAGCTTTTTATATAATCTGTAACTGTGCATAATCAAGGGTGTGAGGTTTGTAGTTCTTCTTCCATAGAAGTCTTCTATGAAACTTAAAGGAAATATTGCGGTAGGTCGTTTAAGAGGAATCAATCGACAAAAGCAAGATCCTTTTTTTCTATGAAATTTTAGCGTGCGAACATTCGAAAATATCTTCAAGGAATTAACAGGTAGAAGAAAGACCCTTTTTCTGTAATTTGTAAAGTCAATGTTCTTAAAATTCCTGGTCTTTAAGAAGTGTTGAAAAGTGTGGGACGCTACAAGGTATTACGTAAGCGCAAGTCAGGATCTCGCGCTGTGGGGTGTTGCAGGATACTTCAACTATTTTTGTACATTTTCTATGTAGTAAGTGGGACATCAAATAAATATAATTGTTGCAGTTTTAATGAAATCTATTGTTACATAATTGTTTGGAATATCAAAATACCCGTTTTTTAAAAAACAGGAGCTACGCCTACGATCAAAAAGAATAACGTCTTCTGTATCGTTTTATATTGAGAGTAAACGTAGTTGTTGATTTCGTAGTCTACAATCTACATAATAGAGTGCTAACGTTTAACTTTTTCATGAAACAAAGTGAGTAGTGAGCTGTATCATAAAAACCTACAGTCTAAACCGTTTCTTGGTTGACCTAGCACGTTGTGGTAGAAAAATACCAAATGATTACACTGATCTGCAATTTTTCAACGTTTTTCTGTTGTTTTCAAATGAAAAGGTGTAACTGAATGAATCTTTCTTGTGGTATTAGCATACACATAGATGATTTCAGTGATCAACTGTTCCGGAGCCACGGGACGTTGACCTTCACCTACTTACATAATAACAGCTTAATCCCTTATTGAGAGTGTAAATATCTTAAGAGAGTGCAGTACAACTTCGATTCCGTTTACTTGTGAAGCTTTCGAACCTGTGGTTCGACCTTGATAAGCATCTCGTCTACTGACCTAGATACGGAGATCAGCTGCAGTGTCTTCCTTTCAAAATTAGGTCACCAATCTTCTATTGCGGCTAGCGCCCTCTCGATCCCGAAATCCATAGAGATTCTTGTATTAATACTACCGTCTACCGCCGGCTCTAGGCCTTCCTCGCCCACGACCCGTCTTCGACTGTCAAAAGCTAGCATTACATGTGGCATACCGATTTTATATACGGTTGCGTATATCGATGGATCACTAATCCTAGTTCTGCACGTAACACGTGAATAACAATCTTTTCGTGGAAACAATGATTCTGTTGTTTTCCAAATCGCATAATCTGAGAATAGTTTAGGATGCGTCGTTTTCGAGTAAACTCGAATTTTCAAAAGTGTCTAAACTAGGATTCAGTGTTAAAACCTCTTATGTTGTCCGTAGCATCTTTAAAGTAATCTTCCATATTAAGATCAAACCTTTTTAGATTAATCACTAAGCCCAAAATCGTATAAGTTTACCCACTTTCATTGCTTTTACCTTTAACGCTTTTAAAGAATAAAAGATGTGTACTGTCTACGCTAGCCAAGGTTACATACTATAGCTGGGTAGAGGTGAAGTGTTAATACGCATTCTCCTTTTTTAATAATAATAAAATAAGTAATAAGGCGTCTACTATATTACAAATTTTTACAAATGGTACATTCTGCATAAAGTATTTTAAAAACAACTTGTGTTTTGTACATTTTGTAAATTTAAAAAAATTCTGTTAGATCCAGGTAGTGTTTACAAAAGAAAATCTGATCTTCAATTTTTCTCTTACTAAAATGTCTCATCTTTTAAAAGACCTTAAAATTTAATAAATGAATGAATTATTTTTTACTTTCCAGCTCTTTTTCACAAAATCAAACTTTTGAAGCTCTCATTTGAATCATACTAGGTTGTTATGTTTTTAATTATTAACTTTTTTTCTGTAAAAGTTTCCCTTTTTTATTCATGCTTCAAATGAGTTAAGACAAAACTAAATAATTACATCAACAAACATAAAAAAAGCGTCCTATATTCATTAGACCTTTCATCATGTACAAAAAATCTGATATTAGAGAACAAGTCAAGTAAAGCAAACAAGAGACAAAAAACATTTTTTATTCTACGTACTTGATTTAATTCTCCAGGTTTATTTAGACTTCTTAAATAAAATTAGAAAATCCTTAAAAGCTTCTTTCTAAAGGTAAGCAAGGAACTTAGTTGTAATTTTATATTTATTTGAAAGATTTTTAGGCGTTCCAAAGAGCAACGGTATTAAATGTACCTATTTGGAAGTATGAAGGAAAATAAACACCTTTTAGGATTTTGCAAGAAAATATACTAAGGTACGGAAATCGGAGGAAACTGAAACCAGAAAGTATATGATCAATAAACGACCCATGGTTTTGCATTTAAATATAGTAGAATGAGCGTCAAGGGACGTTTTGTATTCTATAGTTTTGCATGTAAATGCGTAGCTTGGAAAAAATTAAGAGTTATTTTTATGCTTGCAGCAGTTCCGTGTAAAAATCTCATTTTCATTTACAAGAGCATCGTATGCAACAACGTGGTATTATGTAGTAGCAGTTCGTGTTTGTTTTTTAGAGCAAACAAGGGGAACATCTGAAATAGGTAACTACTAAATCCCGGTAATTCTCGGAGGAATAGGACTGCATTAAAACTAATTCATGCCACTTATTTGCCACCATCGTATCCTGTGCAATTAGCCTCGAGTAATCCAAGTTCTACCTACCTTAGCGACTATAAGATTACAGAAATAAACGAGTTAAACACGAATTTTCATGGAAAGAAATAATGATAAATGTGAAATAATTTTTGATTGTCACTTGTCAGTGTTAATGTTATTTTGACTTTAATAATACATTTTGTAACTTTATGTATTTTGTAACAAAGTAAAACATTTTGTTCATTAGAAGTTAAATCGATAAAACGTTTTAATATAATTAGTTCAATGTAAATAAGTTGATATAATGTAAACGGTATGTAGCATACAAGGTCTATTCTGTTATTAAAAACGTTAATAGTTCATAGAATGTAAGTTTTAATGCAAATTTCTACATTTAAATATTTCAGTACATAATTACGTATTCAAGGCATCTTATCAAGTTTGTAAATTCCAGATCATGTTTAAAAGGTTAGACAATACAATAAATAAAACTTTTCAACATGGGATCGCACTTTTCAAGGATACGTATTCCACAAGAACAGTTAGTTCTTTGAACAAAAACAGTATTTGGTTTCACAATACTTTTAAAGAAATTTTCTGCTGCTGCGCATTTTTTGTATCTCTGTCTACAACTCTTTACTCGTGCCCAAGGCAACCGACTGAGTTTCCTTAAGGGCAAATACTAACCGATTTTATGTCATAGTTCATTCTTGCCACGTCGAGATTTTAGCATCATCCAAGCATCCAAAGGTCTCCAAATTGCGGATCTTTGGCTGAAAGAGGTACGTCTTCAGTCATTTTTGTGTTAAATAAGTCACTTCTGAATTGCGCTTGTAATTTGGCCTTCTCAAATGAAATCAATCTAAAAACCCGCTATTAGGTATCACTCATAAACAAATTAACACAGAAAAAAACGAAAATCTGAATTACAGTTGCAGGATTTGCAGCATTCGATTTTTCTTAATTTAACTTAAAAAACAAACAATCTCAGAAACCTACGTCCAAGGATCTCTAATGGTGATTTACAGTTTCAGAAAATCTAATAGTTCCGGCCCTGTCAGTTGGTAGAAAAAATGTTCAAAGTCGTACAAGTTTACTTTTGTCAAGTTTTCTATAATACATAAAAAATCATTTTCTAGTTTCAACAGCGATTATAATATAAAAGTTATTTTCCGATGTTGACAGTTACAGCTGAAAATTCCGGGCGTGTACTCGTTTTTCACTTTTGTTTATCTTCTTCAGTTATAAAACTTATTTTAAGTTTAAATTCGCGTGTGGGAAAATTAGCGAGACAATCTTCCAGTGTCTAGATAAACCTGTCAGGAAAACTTGTTGAGCAAGGGAAACTCTAAATTTGGTAAACTTCGTGACAGCTGCACTACAAATGTTGTGGGTGCAGTTGTCAAGGAAATACTCATTTGTAACAACCATTTATCGTTTTCTGTTCTTAAAAATTCTACTAAATTATAAATTATCTTGGAATTCGAAATTATTTAAAGCTAGGAAATGAGTAGTTTCTTCTCTCGAAAGCTATTAAAATAAGCCAGGATTTGCTTAATTAATTAAAAGAAAACGAAAATATTTCCTTTTTGAACTTATAGCTTAAAGCGTAGGTATTAAGGAAACTCAATTTAAATTCAAGTCAGAGACCTGACTAAAAAAGTCTTTGCAGGGAATTGGACAGAAAAAAAATACAAAATGCATGTAGTATAGTCATCTAAACTCTATTAGTGACTACATAAGTAAAAGGAAACGATGATATAACTGAGAACAACGCATTTCCACAAAAGGAAATAAACGATTTCTAAATACTCGTATATGCATTCTAGCAGAAACACATAAGCCTTTACAAGAGTTATTGTATATACAGGGTGTTTTTGAGATAAACAAAAAGATTTGTGAAGCAAAATAAAAATTAGTTAGTTGCATTTGCATAAATGCTTGTCCGGAAGAGTGTTAAAGCCATAAGTTCTTGGTATTTTATCAGAAAAGAACAACTTAAATTCAAGGAAAAATATTTCTTTCGAAAAAGTATTTTTAACCATTAAAAACATAAAGATTTTGTTGTTTTTGCAGTCTACACTTAACTCAAATATAAAAACTCATTGCAATGTGTAGTGAACACACTTTTTATTATTCTACCTATATGTTTTGAATCTGCCCAGCTTTTATTCACGATATTGGATTGCCTCTTTCCTGAAAGTAGTTTTCAAGATAGCCGAGACTCTACACAGATTATGAATTAAAATTGCACAGGCATACTTACCACCCTTATTTACTTAAAAAGAAGTTAGAAGATTTACTTAAAACCTCGTTGCCTAAGGCATCACTCTGCTACCAAACGCAAAGAACATTTTCAAAAATCGCTTTGTTTATCTTTAGAAAACTCGCTTTACTCAACTTTAACATTTGATAATCTCAGTTTTCAAGCTTGTACTTAGTACAACCACGCATTCCTTTTTTCCATCTTTCCATTCAAGGGCTTATCTTTTAGTCTTATCCTATGTTTTTGTATACATTTCCAGATACCGCCCAATATTTTTCTTCTGCTGTAAGATATATTCTCGTACTTTTCTCCACTATGGTAACTGTATGAAATTTATGTTATGCTGCTGTCAAGCCTAAATGTATTAAATTTTGCTAGTATGGCAGTTCTAATTTTATCTTATTCCAGTTTTCTTAAAAGAATAGATACATTCAGTACGGATTACTAGTGCCAAACGCCTTAGTTTTCCTTTTGGGCTTTAATAAGAACATCAACAATAAAGTATAAAAAGTAACGCTACACTACACAGATAAACTGGCAATCTGTTGTATCCTTTCTCGTTTTCCGTCTTTTCTGCACAATACTTCAACAATGGTCATTGTTCGCTTCAAAAATAACACCACAGGGCAAAAGCATGGAGGGATAATAAAAATTGCTTTGAATTAGAATAATGATAGAAAAAAGAAATAAGGATGCTTTTTGCGAAAAAGGAAATTTAAAACTGGTTGTCAGCACACGAAAGCGACGTTATTGAGCAATCAGTGCTTTAGACTTGCATTTGGGAATTCGTAAATCGTACTCATTTAAGATTTTTCGTGACTTTTCTTAGTAGTGCAAGTAAATTCTGGAACAGTAATTTCCAAACTTACTTTTGTCCTTTTACTGTATGCACACAATGACCTTCCTTCCAGTTTCGTACTCAGCTCAGATTTATCATCACTACAGATTATAATATGCATATAATCTTATATTTTGTGACATTTTACTAAATGGCTAATGCAACTAAAATCTTTTTATCGGTACCTTTTTGTTGTTTATCTTTTCTACCGCATCACTGCTGCCAGTTTAAAGTGGAGTTAATGAAAGCTAACCAATCAGAGATTCTGCACGAAGCTACTGTTTGGACACATCTGAAAAGGTCAGCATATGCTGAATATGTATTCAAGTATTTATCAATACATCAATGATTAAAGAAATAAGATTCACCGCCTGACCGTGCTGTCAAAAGACCAATAACCCTAACGATGCAAACAACTTTAAACGCCTTTCCTGAATTTTGAATTTTGTTGATATTTTTCCTTAGTAGAACTTAAAACTAAAGATTAAAACCATCAAGAAAGTTCTAAAAGACAAGAAGAAGCAAGTTTGTGCTAGCTTCTAACAATAGAAGCTTGTAAGTATAGCGACGGAAGATAATCTCCAAGAAGTCTTTTGAGCCAGGGATAGTTTGATTCAAATCGTTCCTTACTGCATGTTACTGAGCTTTTACGGGTTTGTAATGTTTATTCAGCGCTATTCAGTTGTCGAATAAGAAAAATTAACTCAAAAGTGACAAAAAGGTAAAAGATTGCAAAGATCTACGTAGCCGCGGACTGGGCACTGGAGAATAAAGATTTTCTCAAGAGTCTATGGTCTTTAGGGTCGATCTGAGTTCAAAAACAGTTGGATTAATGAACTAGTATAACACCAAACAGGAGCGACGTATATTGACCTCTCGGAAACAAAGACACAACCATATATGTTATTTTTTTCAATTTTAACAAAGTCACCTACGTTTTAATTTCTTAATCTAGAAATTCTATGCAGAACATGTAGAAGACTCATTTTCAAGCTACCAAAATATGCGCTGATACACTGTAGAATATTGAGCATGAGGTAAAGGCAGTAAGCTGCAGTTCACACTTTTCCATGGTTGAATAGAGGTTTCCAAATTTAGACCTTACGGTAAACTCAATATTTTACAAGATAGCATGAAGAAGTTTTTTAAGAATAAGATAACTGACGTACTGACGTACTGACGTACTATCGATGACTAGATTGACATAAAACGTGGTCAAGATGATTTGCCTCTGGTATAGCTTACAGTCTTATTTTTAAATTTTTATTTTGTTGCACACGAATCAAGTATGAGGTTGTTATTAAGCTATAGTAAAAACAACTGTCAAATAAGCTGATAGGCGAATAATTCTGAACGTGCTTTGCCTGTTTTGCTAAATTTCTGGAAGCATCTTGCACTTTGGCGGGTGCAAATGCACCTTCTTGTACCTTTTTCGTGGCACCTATGTGATGATCATGGCAGATAGATACAGTACAGCAACAGTCTAAATCTGTGAATGTATAATTAATGTTTTACAATACACAGAATATCTCCGAAACGAACGAGAGTACTGATGCAAATGATGTAAATCTAATAATCTAGAACTAATAAAAGCCCTGAAACAAATATTCCACTAAAACAGATGAAATTAAAACGCGTTTTACGCAAACAAATTCAATCATTTACATACAATAGAATTTGAAAATAGGTCTAAATTTCCCAGTACAGTGAAAGGCGTAGTTCTGTTTCAAGAATAGCCCATCTGTCAATAAAGATGAATTGTAACAGTGCAGCTTTGTTAACTAGCTACAATCTTCTGCAGATCTGCCTGTGGAGAACCTAAAACTAAGCTTTTGTCTTAAAGATCAGGTACTCCGGATATGTACACTATACATAACAAGGTTTGCTCTTTATTAGCAGAATTTCTAAGACAAATCAAAGACTGTGAAGTAAGTATATGAAGAGACCCATTATGTATCAGATTGTCGTACGGATATAACGATTGAAAGTATGAAAAATTTAGCAGTGATAGTAGATTCAACAATTCGTTTCTAAATTAACAGCTGATAACCTACCAAGTCGATAATTAAAATTTAAAAACGATGTGTTCCCCATCCAAATAGAAACTAATTACGTAAAATTCGTTTTGTTTCTATGAATAACAAATCATCAAGTAAGAAATACAGAAAATTAATTTTGCTCACCAAGAAATTTGTTGAATTATTTGTAGTTCAGTCACCAATTGCCTTTAAGAACTTAATAATTGTACTATTAACCAATTTTCCATTTATTCAGGAAAACTCAATAGATGGCGACCACACCCAAATAGAAAGTGTCGGTGTATTGTGCAATATATTTTTTATAAAACCAGGCTTTAGAAGATCAGTTCTTAAGTCTTGAAGTTCTCCCGGTTTTCAAATCTCCTAGGTTTTCAGTCTCTAGGTTTTTAAGTTTCCCAGATTTCTCTAATGCTTTTTTAATAAACAAACATGAATTAAGTATGGTTAGAATTGGAGATCAATACCATACTCCTCAAACTGAAGGGAAAAATAGACACTCTAATGTCGAATACACGCTTCAACATAAAAAAAAACAAAACAAAGTCCGGTCAGAATTTTAACAGAAGTTCTTTGTGGAAATTAAAATGATCTTTAATCACCAGTTGTTGATTTAAAATAGAAATTTCAATTTTGCCTGGCAAATTCAAAGACTGCCTGAAAAAGGAAAAAATGCAGTCGAAACTCGAGTTGGTTAAGAGGTTAAGAAGAAGAACGAATTCAAAAAACACACTTTATATGTACACAATATTTTTTGCACGACCCTATTTTAAAGAAAATTATAAAGAAAAACCATTGACGGGAGATTAAAAAATAAAGTTGGCCAAAATCGTAGGAGCGCATAATGATTTCATTACGACATCGATACGGCTTTATAACATTGATACGTCAAATTAATTGTAAATGTTTATAATTGTCAACTTTTGACACTGACAACTAGTTGTAAAGCGCCAACTTTACAGGCGGTCGTGCAAAAATTAAATTTTGATATTGGAAGACTTTGGAGAATTCTACTTTACTCAAAAACGGTGCATCCTACGATAAAGACACAAGAGGGCTTTTTATTACTGAATTATTCTGAGGTGATTGTAACATAAACTTTTTAAGACACCCTACATTTCTGCCCATAATAGCGGCATATACTGCGAAATTCATGCAATAATAAACACCAAAAAGTAAAAGCTGTGTGCAAAACATTCTATTTCAATATCTCACGTTGCCTTCAAGATAGTAAGAAGGAGGTTTTAAATAAAACTATGACATTTTCTACCTATAAATTTGTATAATAAACTGTCCCTATCATGAACTGAGAAATCTGTTTTATCATTATCAACACTTAAGTTTATTTCAAGTTAAAATTGAAAACCTTTTCCCTAAAATTTGCTGGCTTTAATTTCGACTGTTTTGACCCAGGCGTGTCAGTGATCTACTACAAAAGCTTCAGGTTTGGTTGATTTTCAGAATTAATAGCTTCATCTCCATCTTCCATTGAATAAATTAAAAGTTGTAACGCTCACTTCTGTTTCCGTTACTTGTGATTAAATTTCATCTGTGCTTCTGGCGTGTTCTTTATATTTTTTTGATAGTTTTCTCTCCTTGTAGGGCTAAGTCTTGATATATATTCTTTGATAATGTTGAGTTCACACTGCGATGCCGAGTAGTTTTTCTTTAAAATCCTTTTTTTGTTACGGTTCTTTACTTGTTAAAATATAATGATTTAAATTACTTAAAATCACGCCAAGATTTTATTATTCTAAGTTGGTAAGAGAGTGTCATAAAATAATGTGGATTCATAATCTCGACTTTATCAGAATTTTCAGAATTTGTTGTTGAATTCAAAATCTGGATTGCTTATTGATTGAATTGAATTGTGAATTCTATATTTTTAAGTTTTTCTTATTTGGGGTTGTGTAACGTTCTGGAAGCCGTCCCATAAATCCTTTAATTATTCTTAATACACTGGTACACCCAGTATAATTTCCTATTATTTGGTATCTATTTCAATATATTTCAATATATCGGTTATCACCGTTTGCCGTTCGAATTCTTAAAATCTCACTTTCCGTTTGACCATCATTGTGCCAAGAGTGCTACAAAGTAATCTTACTTTAAGTGGTTACCCTTAAGGGATTTAAACAGAATTTTTCTCTTTATCGCTTCACGATTTTGTTTTTAAATCATCAATAATAATAATAAGCAATTGTAGTTCATTAGCGAGTGTCTGATAAATTGGGCGAGTCGAGTTCGTTTCCTGTTGTAAGTTTTTTTTTGGTTCGAAAAACTTTTCTATGTAAATTCTTACTCCTTTATTGTCTCTTACTTTTTTTAGACAAACTCCAGAGGGCCATTGCGTTGGTTCCTCATTGCCGGATGATAGATCAGTCCGTTCTTTTTCTCATCGACGCAAGCTCGGTACGAAAACCAATGTGAGTTCCGGTCGTATCTGTCTCAGCTGTACCGGTATAGGGTGAGATCTGATTTATCTGGTCAACACCTTTTTTTCAATGTTAAAAGTAATCTATTGACTTTTTAACCATTATATTCCTAATTTCCTTTTGCTTCTCTGTTTTTGTTTTTCTAAATAAATTATAGTATTTCATAATTTTAATGTAAAGAGTGAAAGCATACTAGAATTTTATTTAAATTACTCTGTTCCTTGAATGTTTTGACAATAATTATTTTAGTAGGGTATTTTATATTTTTAGATAGCTATATTTAATTGTTCATTTTTCTTCAGATTTTAATTTTTTTTTTAAGTAAAGATCGATACCTGTATTTCTTTGGTTTTTTGTATGTTTCTTTTCTTTCAGCTTTTTTTTTATTGTTACTGGGCAACAGTAGCTGGCGCCCAACCTTTTTAATTATTTCTTTCCGTCGTCGTGCAGTAATTGCATGCTTCAATCATCGTCTGCTTTTGAACTCACGGCCTAAAAGCGCCGAGAACTTGAGCTAGTTGGCGGGCTCGTGTGGCATTTTCAAAATTATTTATTTTATATATTTTGTTTTACTAGGTACGCCACAGTTGTTTTTTGTGGAGAAACAAACATCTTTCGACTTCCTGGGGACTTTCCCTAACAAAGTGCCCTTGAATAGTCCGATTTTAACATTTTTTGTTTGAATACTTGTTGTTCTCCCGTATAAAAACTTCATTTGTGTTTGATAATTCTTTCGAAACTCTATTTCAATTTAAAAAAGTAAAATATTGATTGTAAATCATTGATTTTCTCTTTAATTTAATTTGTATAAATCTAGTCATTTCACATTTTAAAATTTGGCGGATGGCTGGAAAGCTTTCTTAGGCGTGGTCCTTTCGATTTCATCTGAGAGAAGGGCATTGCGAAAGAAGCTGCACCAGCAACAGGTTTGTTGCCATATTGGTAATAATAATTTTGCAATCAGAATTGAAAGATTTCTTCAGCGGAGTCTGAAAAAATATTGTGTTGGTGAGTTTTCTCACCTCACCTCACCAATTAACAAGATTTTTTTTTCGTGGTGATAAGTGGCCGTTTTTTTGTTCTTTTTTGTGTTATTTGTTTGTTTGAAATAAATACATTGACCGAATAAAACTGTATATACCTTTTTTGTCTTATGTCTTACTGATAAAACACCACGCCTGTTTCGGAATTTTGAGTTTTTCTTCCAATTTAAGCAAAAAAGCTGTGGCGTCCAACATATGTCGATAAGTACCTATTCTTAGTTAATTTGCTTGGTTTAGGGTAAAAATTAAATAACAGACCTGTGGCTTATCATACTGGTGGTAGATCCCAATTTAATTTAAAGCTATCTGACACCCACAATCCAAATCGAGATGAGTCATTAGCCGGATTGAATTCAAATAAGCATTTAAGAAACTTGGTAAGTAACCTTTTAATTTGGAGTAAACTTTAAAAGATGTTACATCCTTTAAATCTGGAAATCAATTAGTGCTGACGAACCTTTCTGGTTTATTTACTTTTGCTAGCGGGACGCAGAGTATATTCTTCCTGATTTTAAATTTTTTTCCGAAGTATGTTAAACTTTTACAGCTGTGATTGTTTTATGATTAACATTACTCTATTTGAAAATTCTGTTATAGCAAGTTTGGATTATCCTTATCACAATTCAGTGATTTGTACATTGCAATCTCATCTCTAATTACTACCTTGAAATTTTGATTTGTATGTTTACCCTTGATCTTCGGATAAGTGGATCAGTGTAGGTAATACTTGTATGTACATTTCTGTGAAGACAGCCCACGTGTGCTTGATCTTTTGTTTTTTTTTGGTTTAGCCAAAATTAATTAAGTGGGGATTTCTATTCGTATGGCTTATTCGTTTTCCTTTTTACTCGAATTGTAATTAACCGTTATGTTCTGATGAAAAAGGATTTTTCCGGTTTATAAATTAAATTTCTTGCTACACTTGATTATCAGATATTAGATCGTCAAGTCGTCTTCTGTTTGTTAAACTTTGGAATTTTCTAGAACCCAGCTCTAGGAGGTCAGTTGAATGGAAATTTGTTTTAGAGAATCGCTTAAGGGCGGCATATTTTTTTTGGTTGCGGCAAGCTTCATCTCAGCGAGTGTAAGCGGTTTGTGTCTTTGTTTTTTTAGGTCTCATATGAGATGTTTGATTTATTTAGCTTGTTCCCGTTCCTGAACTGGTTCCGTACCTGAAAGTATTCCCGAACCTAAAATTTGAGGGCCATTTCTTCTTCTTTTATTAAGTGTATAACTCTTTCTTATCCTCAATCAAAAGAAACTGAGTTTAGCCGACCTAAGACCAGTACAATCTTAGTTAACTAAAGTCAATATTTGTAACGCAAGGTTAGGTTACAAAGTTGTATTTATAAATACAAAAATTGTCACTATTTTTGCACAAGAACTGATTAGTCACTAATATTAGCTTAGCTTGACTATCAATTACAAAATTGATGAACAAATCCAGTCTTAAATTCTAATTTCTAACTTCTGCCTCCCGCTAACTACTACTGACTAAGTCGGATGTAGTCTGTTTCTTATTTGAATAGAAATTTCCAATTACATTCGCACAATTGAAAAAACAGGTGGAAACTTAACCTTAAAACAACAAAGAACATTAAAAAAACTGTTTTAGTAAAAAAAATGCAAAATAATTTCCTTTTTGTGTCTTACAACACCTAGGCATTAACTCTAAAAACAATTAACACATACGGAAAATTAGTTTTAATGGGAATAACAAATGTGTCATCATCTCACCTTCTGTATTTCTAAAAATGCTTGGTCATTTAATATAAGGTGTTAATTTCGACTTTCCACAAATTTCTTTAAACGGGTTGTTATAACTATTTGACATTCCTTTAACTTGTTACATGATATTACATAATTGAGAAATATAAACACTAAATTATTATAGATTGAATTACAACAAACAATCGGAAAAATCAAAATAAAACTAAAGAAAGTTTTTTTGGTTAAAATTAACTCATTTTTGTAATTCAGCTTATCAGAATTACTTTTGCTTATTATTTTGACTTAAAAGAAAATTTGAGAAAGAAACTTGTTATTCTTTGTATACGTGAACCTGCAACTAAATGGTGCTTTTATGTAGCGCATCAGTTTTTACGATGTTCTTAAATCGGCTCGAGTAAGCATTGCTTTCTACCGCCCACTGTTAATTATACGCAATGCTTTGTGTAAGAGCTCTTTTGCTAGGAAATTAAGCTCTGTCATCAAAAACAAAAATGTAAGTAATATAATCTCAATCATAAACACTTAGGAAAAAAAAACAGGCACATACAACTTCAATAAGATAAGACTCTAATGGAAAGGACTATTAAATGTTCTGGATTAGTTAGATGCCATCTAGTTTCACAGTAAGTAAATTTCGCAGAAGCTGTCTGCATTATATTCGTTTAATCCACTTATCTAATCCGCATTAAACAATTCCAATTGCGGCAAGGAATTTCCGTACGTATAATACGATTGTCCCTACTTTGCTCTTCCCTAGCACAGCGATGTTGTAGCATGTTTAAATGTCGGTAATTACCTTTCCCGGTGCTGCAGTTGCATTTGTAGTTTCCGCATCGACTATGATATTTCACATATAGACTAATAAAGATCTCGTTCGTTCATGATGAACTTTTAGGTATGAGTAATGCGACGGTTGTTTCGAATATGATTCTCGTCATAAATTCCTAGCTACATCAACCAGAGAATAAGCTTTACTGCTACTAGAATATTTCATTCTTTATGTACCACAAATGATGTTGAAACATTGTCTGCTGTCACCGTTGATGTTTAAGAGACATATTTTTAGTAAGTTTCCTAGCTGTATGATAGTAATAATATTGTAATGATTTTAAAGCACTCAGGTTCACTTGAAGTACCTCGTTATTTTTACGAGTTGAGCTAAAACATTCTTGTGTTTGCCCAGATTGCTCGAGTTTAATTTTAATTTCAGCAAAGGGAGGAAGCTTTGATGGTTTCAAAGAGTACTTGAATATATACGTGTATGTTATTTACTTTGCATTGAATAAAACATAAACTTCAACGGTCGGCGTTAATTTATCATTTCGAGCATGGTATAACGAAGATAATTATTACAAAATCCAAACTAGGAAAAACAAAATAAAAACAACGATTACGTAAATTTTTTAATTAAACTTATTGAATTGAAGGGTATAACTGAATTTATACTATTACTAGCTACAATTTCACGTATTTAAACGTTACATAAACTTGCATCGTTTGCCTAAAAGATGCTGTATAAAAGCGCAGCTAGAAAACAGTCTCGAGTAACGAATTAGTTAGCAAAGTAATTTATTTAGAAATTCATAGTATACGCGCTTGCTTGATGTAAGAAATTAGTTTTATGATACACAGAAGACGGGAATGCTGTTAACAAAAGTTAAATTAGATGCATCAGCGGTAAAAGAGGGACAGAGAGTTGCGTTCTATATTATGCAGCAGCGAGGTCTCTCTGGATCGTTTCAGAAATTTAGGTTACTTCAGTCAAAAAAATAAACGGCCTCCTTTGGGATAAAAGAAGAATAACTTAACGATATAAGAGAAAGTTTTTTATCTTTTTGAAAATACGAGTTTGAAATCTTTTTAGAAAAGCTAAGAAATATTTGAAAACTAAAATCCTTACATGAGATATACTACCTAAAATGTATGTAGATAGTATAATGCTACTTTTACATGCATATTATGTATCTCTTTTGGATGTAATTTAGCATTTCAATTTCGTGACCGTTTAATTTTAGAAGAGCGCATTTAAACACGAAAACAATTTAAGTAAGTGTTTTTGCACATTTATAAATGAAATTACATATAAAATTAGCGTACTTTATTGAAAGTTCATCTTGGCCTGTTTAATAACTGGTTATAATCACTTCAAGAAATTTAGCATTCCAACATATCTTCTATTAAGTTACATCCCCTTTTGGGTGGTAGCTATCAGTTGATGTGGAAGATTCCAATAGACTTGTGATATTCAATATTCAGCAGCGGGTTGGATGATAAATTAGTTTGCATCAGCTAGTTCTTTAATCGCTTTGAAATGAAACCTACATATACAACAAAAAAAGACGAAAACTTAAACTACTAGGAATTTAGAAAAAATTTAGTATGTAGGACTTGGAATAAAAATTGAGATTCTAAATTTAAGGTTTCAAGATGAGTTAGAAAATTGATATCTGGGTAGTAGCGCTTTTTTAATTGGTGAAAATGTCAATTTTGGGAAATCTCTTTGGAAACGATTCAATTAATTCTAAAGTTCTTGAAGTTTATGCGTAATATAGTGAAGAAGAGGCGACTTTTGCTTTTTTTTTCGTAAAATACATCATTTCGAAGTAATATTAAATTTCCGAAAACCTTACAAATCGTGATTCTGAGAAAAAATCCACCAATCTGAGTGTTCATTACCATTTCCAAATTTTAGAAAAAGCTGGCAAAATACTTATTAAGCGCAAGTCTTAAGTGAGTGGGATTAGCTACTTTAAATAAAGGTAATACACATGCTATTTTCCAACGTTTATTACGAATAAAATTGGGATTAGTGACCTATAGGTAGCGCAACCATATATAAAATCGATATGCCACCTGTAAAACTAGTCTTATACCGTCGAAACGGGCGTGGGAAAGAAAGGCCTAGAGCAAGTGGTAGACGATAATAATAATAATACAATAGTCTTAGATGTTTCAAAATAGAGAGGGCACCAGCTGCAGCATATAATATATCCGTATGTGAAGGTCAGTGTCCTTGATTCCGGAACAGCTGATTCCTGAAATATTCTAAAAGTATGCCCAGAACACAATCAAAGATAAAGATAAGTTAATAACATCTATTAGCATACTGTGAAAGAATACAGAAAGCAGGTTACAGCAGTCCTGATTACACTGTTTTAAAAATTTATTTACAAGCACATAGGAATGTCAGACACGCATATAAAAATACATAAAATATACTAAATACACTTAAAATGAAATTGCCCGCGTTAAATTATTAATATTTACGGTTTATCAATCAAGCGCACTGCATAAAACGCTGGTAACATGAAGGCAACACGAACATTTAAACAGTGAATCCTCCGTAAATATTATAAATTCAGCGGTTGTTTATAAAAGAAGCATGAATATTATAACGTGGAAAATATAAAAAAGTAGCGATAATCTAATTGAATTTGTCATCTGCAGGTGTTTGGCAATTAACCTTGAATTCCAATCGTTAAACAAGAATAATTTAACCAAAGTTATATAGTAACAAGAATTTACGTTATCAAAGCCTAACGTGAATAAACGATTAAGACAAGCATTGACTTTATAAATTTTGTTCTTAAATGAACATACAAGAAAATTGATAATATCTCGGAACAAATTGCTTTCACTACTATGAAGCGATGATTCAGTAACCTTGATGATAGGTTACTTTCTTCCAAGGCAGCTGATGACGAGACAATATTGTGCAAGTATATTCGCATATAATTGCGTCTATACGTTGACAAATTGTAAGCGTCGACGTTGCTTTTTCATAAAAGATATTTAAAAGGGTAAAATTATTTACCGTATAACTAGAACTAATCCACTAAAGAACCAATTTGTTGGCACTGAAAACACGTAACTCACGGCACTGGTTCACACACAGTTTGACTTACAGATAAAACATGAGTTTTATAGAAATGGACAGCTTCCACATACGTTAGTAATTTAAAGAGGTATTTAATTGTTTTTCAAATATCTATACAGAGTGAGGTAGTACAAATCTCATAGAGGTTCAATAAGCTGTTCAGATATAACGAGAAAAATAACGGTACGGTAGTTTAATGAGAGTTTGCTGTGAATTCGTTTAGTTGGTCTGCCCAGCGGGCGAGGATTTTAGAGATGGGGGAGGATAGCGACACGTCTGGTGTACTCCAGGTATTGTCGGAAGGATATTTAGCGATTACAGAATTTATTCGCGATGTTTACACTTAGGTAACACTTTCACCTTAGCAGAAATTAGTCCACCACTTGAACTATTTCTTGATAATTTTCGGAAATTATTCAAAGTCTAAACTTCACAGAGGAAGAACACGGCAGACGTGATAACTCTTGTTGAACTCTCCCGAGTTCTGTTGCAAAAAATTCATAATTCCCAACCCCCCTACAGAGTGGGCGTAACAAATAATTGGTTGATCATTATTCATGACGACAGATTGACCAATAAAATAATTTGAGAAGGGTGTGATTTAGCTAGAAATTCGCATGTTGCACTCTGCAATTATAGTAAAATAAATCTTGTCCAAGCCAGACAAAGTGACAGTTTTATGGTTTAAAGCATTATAAAACCAAAAGATAAAAATACAGAATTCGTTGAATGGGAAAATTAAGTCTGAAAAATACAAATTCAGAGGCAATTTTATTTTATGCAAAGCCCTAATGCATCTCTAATTTAACATTAAAAAACATTTTTATAAAAGAATTCTAGAAAAATTTAACGTTCCCAAGCCATAAGTTTGATAATGTCAAGGGGCTTTTATGCTACAGAAAGACGATAAAGTTAATTTTTAAAAAGAATAACGTATTTACAAAAGGAAAAGATTAAAAGTAATAAAACGATATTTTCTTATTTACAGAAATTAATAACTCCTTAAGGGAAGATTCAATTATTTCGGAATTTTCCTAACACATTTAGTGATTGTTTTATTGGTTCTTCTTTCGCTTATTATTAATGAATTCTTAACGTTGATACTTTCAAGAATTGGTTAAGTAAAATTAATAGAATTCGTTTAAGTTTTATTTACCATCATAAATTTATTTTATTAGGTTATTATTAATACAATATTTACTTCTTACTGTAACTCCTTTCACCTTTCATCTTAAAATTTTCAACTTAAACTACCTTATCTTAATAACTAAAACTTCTTACAGCGTTTTTGCTCCCTCTCCCCACCTAGGCCAAAGCGAAATTTCCGTTAAAAAAGCAAGAGGTGCCGCGGATTTTAAATGGGTTTACAAACCATAACATTCAGAAAAGACACTGTGCGCTGGAACAGTAGTTTACAATGTGTGTAATATATGCAACGAAGAAAGGATAACACAACTTGGTTAATGAACGCCAATGCTATCAGAATAGACAGGCTTGGAAGTAACAGAACTGATAATTTTTTCTATCTCAGAACTATTGATTTATGCTTTTATTATTGCAGATCAGTACAATCAATATTACAATTTATAAAGTCTCTATATGTACAAATCTCAGAATTCCGTGG
This sequence comes from Ignelater luminosus, assembly GCA_011009095.1. Lineage (NCBI taxonomy): Eukaryota > Metazoa > Arthropoda > Insecta > Coleoptera > Elateridae > Ignelater > Ignelater luminosus. The sequence continues at coordinate 211,387 of VTPC01000964.1, forward strand.
CAGCTCCAATAAAATTTTACAAAAACTAAGTCGTGATCAGAAATGTCACTTGCTGCTTCTAGCTACACAATCTGGCTTTCGAAAAAATCATTGCTGCTGTACCCCTTTGGCAGGGATAGTTGATTTTCTATCATCAATAGATAATTTTAGACTAACTAGTTTGGTCCTTTTAGGCTTTTCCAAAACATTTGACACTTTAAATCATTCGTTGTTAATGACTATTTTGCATTTTACAAGATTTGATAATAATGCCATGCTGCTGCTTAACAACTATCTCGCCAATTATCTACAGTATGTGGAACTGAACGGGCGCGAATCAAGAGTCAGAGCTGTTAGTAGTAGTGCTCCTCAGGGATCTATTCTGGGTCCGTTGCTCTACACAATTTACACTTTAAATCTAGGTAGCATTATTAGCGCATGTACATAGATACGATTTCTATGCCGATGATACGAAAATTTATTATTCGTTCAATCCACATGATATCAACATAGCAAACGACTTAATTAATGCCGATTTAGATAAATTAACTGATTTCGCAAACAAACACTCATTAATAATTATCCTAGTAAATCTCAGGCAATGCTATTTGGTAGACTAAATCACGCAGCAATCGTGTAATCCTGGTCTGCATCTAGAGTTAAAAAACATGTAAGTTTGTGTATTCAAAAGACGTGGTTAAACTAAAACTAATTTTTGCAAATAGACGCATACTGAGTAAAAAACACAAGGTACTTCTTACACAAGCTCTAGTTTTATCACATTTCAATTTTTGTGATGCAGTTTATGGACAATGTTTGGATAGTGAAAACTCAGCTAGAATACAACGAATTCAGAATTGTTGTTTGCGTCTGATATTTGGTATAAGATGTACAAATTCTGTATTTCACATTAGCTGGCAGGACATGTTGAACCGTTTATTATTTTCAAAACACCCTCTTATTGATATAATAAAATTAGATTCCGATCAGACGTACACAATCTCAGTGTCAAAAGTAGGGGTATTCTTATACGTCCGATTCGCAGGACTACTATGTATCAGCGGTTTTTTTCGTACAATATCGCTAAACAGTTTAATCTATTGTCTAATCAAATCAAGAAACTTAATACAGCTAAATTGAAAAAAAAAATTGTTTCTACGCCTGTCGAATGGAAATCCTTAGTCGTTCACTTGTTCTTTTTCTTTGTCTTTTGCCAGTCACTTAGTAACTCTTGCAGATTACTTTAAGTGTTGTTTCTAATTAAGTAACATCCCTGTTTAATACGTCCGTCGCTTTGTATTACAAATTATTCTCAATTTATCACTTCATGGCTAAGTGGAAGAGCAGCCTCTGCACGCTACCCGTTGTCTTGAATGCATCTGTGTTATTATTCTCTATCACGGAAGAATAATTTGCACCTCATGATTAAATACAGATACTCTCTAACAGCTAAGGCAACAGATTTATGCTTTTGCTTCTTGCTAAGATCACATGAAGCTTTATTTACGTCTTAATCAGGATATAATTTAACTATGAGATGAGAATACGACCCACTATTATCGTTACTATTATTAATACTAATATCATTGTTATTTATTATTGAATTATTATTGTTATTATTAGCACCGGTATTTTTGCTTTAATTGTAAATAACTGGGTAACCATAAAGGCTATTATTATTAGTATTATTTTTAAATTTTGCTTTGCAGAAGATTTCTTTTCCTGCAAAGCTAGATATTTTTGATAATTATTTTTTATGTGTTGGCCTCTTGTAGTAAAAAGTTACCCACCGTTTCTGACATTGTAATTATAACACCTAGCAACTGTCTATGCATCTTAATCAATGAAACCTCACTGGAACTTAATAAAAAGTGTAACAGTGGTATTTGTATTTGCTAAATAAAGATTTTGGTTGTTCAAGTTTGTCACCTATTGTTAGTCTCGCAAATATTGTATAATTAAATTCTCATGTCAATTTAAATTCAAAGATTGCTAGTTACAGTTACAAATAACCTTAATATACATTTAAGCTTTTTTATGATTGGAGTTATTTTATTCTGGGTGACAGAACAATCCTATTATAAAATGTTGAAAGTGTACTTTTGAGAATCAGTTGCTGTCACTTTATTACGCTTAAGTGGATTCATGTTCAAAAGGTGGAGAATTTTCTTTTAAGTTATTTCAGCACATTATAAAGACATTTGTTAAACAGAGAAAAGGTAAGATTTGGGAGCTATTATTGTGTCAGCTTTTTTTCCCAAAGAAAGTATTCTTGAGAAACTTATCCAACAGCAGCTGTTATATTTAACGACCTATTTCTTTCATAATTCAATATCGGTGACTAGTTTAGCGTTAAAGATTTTATTTATTTTTAGTTTGTAATAGTTAGTAAGTTTAAATAAAAATCTATAAAAAGCTTAATAAGTAAAAATTTCTTTATTTATTCTTTTGGCATTTTTATTCATCTTTACACCAACTGAATTAGCTTTTAAAAACTGCAAGAGAAGTTCGTACTTATCTAATTAATATAATATGCACCGTTTCATTGTTTCATTTACAATTGAAAGTCACTTCTTGTTCCGGTATGTCAACTTCAAGTTTTTCACTACTAGAATTCCGCCCCACTCTGATTTTTGGTTTTATTTTGAAAAATATTATGATTTTCCGATTCATTAATATCAATTATAATAATTTGTTTATTATAACGCCTTTTGTAGGTTTTTGTCTGTCTTCTTTATTTAATTTCAAAATCGCAGCAGCTTTTCATAAAGCATAAGATTTTCAAGTAAAAAAACCTCACTTTTAAACTAAAAGTAGGCATTGTTTTTCAGCTGCAAATGCCGTAGAGAACCGATTTTTAATGCTTCGAGCACTTAGGGAACGGTTCACTACTGCACGAAGTCTCCAAATACAACTAAGTGAGGTTCATGACACTGCTGTTAACCAAGATACCATAAGAAAAAGACTTCGTGCTCAAAATTTACGACCTCGGGCAGCAGCTACTGGCCCCAGATTGTCTGTAAACTACTGAAGAAACAGATTGACTTTTGCAAGGAGGCATGTGGATTGGAAAATTCATGATTGGGAGCAGGTGTTATTTACAGATGAGTCAAGTCTTTGCTTTGTAGGTTCTGATCGCCGTCCAAGAGTGTACAAAAGGCCAAATGAAAGATATTCCGCTTGTAATATTCGAGAAAATACATTATATAGAGACGGCATAGTAATGGTATGGGGTGGAATTTTGCATTCTTATATTTTAGTTTTATGCTCCTTTAAACATTAAACCGCCACTTCGTCTGGCCCGGATAAGATTTATTTTTCCTATAATTGCAGAGTGCAACATTTAAATTTCTAGTTAAATCACTCCCTTCTCGTATTATTTTATTGGTTGTCATGTCGTCATGTATGCCGACTATCCAATAATTTGTTAGACCCATCCTTTCGGGAAGTTGGAAATAGGCATTCCGCAAAAGAACTCGAAAGAGTTCAACAAGAGTTATCGACGAAGAAACACGCATCCCCCGTGTTCTTTATATGTGAAGTCTGGACTTAGAATAATTTCGCGAATTATCGAGTAGTTCAAGTGGTTGAATAATTTCTATTAAGGTGATAATTTGCCCGAGTGGAAACCTCGCGAATAATTTCTGTCATCGCTAACTACCCTATCGACAAACCCTAGAATGTACCAAACGTGTCGCTATCGTAACGCATCTCTCAAAAACCTCGCCAGCCTGGTGGACCTACCAAACGAATTCACATCAAACTCTCAGTAAACTACCGTATCGTCTTTCTGGTTATACCTGAACATTTTATCGAATTTCTACGAAATTTGTACTGCGTCGCTCTTTATAGCTACTTAAAGACAATTCAAGTGTCTCTTTAAATTACAAACGTATGTGTAAGTCGTCCATTCCTACGAATTAATGTATTAACTATAAGTTAAACTTTATGTGAACCAGCGCTGTGAGTTAAGTGTTTTCTGTGCCAACAAATTGATTCTCTAATAAAATATCGTCTCATCACCAGCCGCTGTGGATAAATGTAACCTACAGCCAACAATACTGAAACATCGTTTCACAGTGGTGAAGTACCTTATGAGATTCTTTCACAGTAGTGAAAAGCTTTATATCATTTTTAGATAATAATAGATGTTATTAATTTATTTTTTGGCTTTTATTGTGTTATAAGGATACATACTTATAGAGTATTTCAGGAATCAGCTGTTCCGGAACCAGGTGACTTTGACCTTAACATACGGACATATTATTAGCTTAATCTCTCATTGGGAAAATAAGTATCTAAAGAAAGTGCAGTAGAATCTCTATTTTTTTTATTTGTGTATTGTTCGAACCTGCGGTTCGACCTTGGCAAACATTTCGCCTACTGACCTAGATACGAAGATCAGCTATAGGGTCTCCCATTTGAAGTTAGGTCACCAAAGTTCCACTGCAGCTGGTGCCCTTTCGATCTCGAAACCCCTAAGATTCTCGCATTATTATTACCGTCAACCGTCTGTTCTAAGTCAGGTGGCATACCGATTTTATATATAGTTGCGACCCCGATGGCACACTGATCCCAGTTTTGTCCGTAACACGATGTAAAATTAAAAGAATCAGAAACAAAGTGATAAGATCGGAAATGAATATGGAAAGACATATAGACGAAGAGATGAAAAAGTGACAGTTGACTTGGTTTGGCCATGTGAAGAGAATGACGGAAAATAGATGACCCCGAAAGATTTTGGAATGGATACCTACGGAAAGAAGGAAAAGAGACGACGACGTCGAGACTGGAGAGATGACGTAGCAAAAGTGATGGCAACAAGAAAGCTACAAGAGATCGAAACCTTAGATAGAAAAGAATGGAATCTGGGGACGGAGAAACGGCGACAGCTGTAAAAAAATCCGGAATATATAATTGTATGGGTTTATAATCTGTGCATACATGATGGTAAGGGCTATTTATATATATATATATATATATATGCGGCCTGAAAATATTGCTAAGCATGGAAGTAATGAAATTGTCAACACAGTTAGTAAACATTTCCGGCATAACAAAGCCACTGTTGACAGATTCATTGTTTATACGGATAACTTCAGTGGCCAAAATAAGAATTAGTATTGGTCTTTAATATGCTTATGGCCACAGCTTGTCAAAGAAGGTTTATTTAAAGCGATAGAACACAAGTGTTTAGTCGTGGATCATACTCTCTTACCATGTGACCGCGACTTCACCAATATTGAAAAGTATAAGCTACACAATATGAAACAAGTATATACGCCTGAAGATTGGTATAGAGCTGTAAAGAAATGTAAAAGAAACAACCATTTTAAAGCTATAATATTGAAACAGAAAAACAGTTGCAATGACGGACGATAAACAAAAGTTACATTTTAGTAACATAAGAGATTTAAAGCAAAAATATGACAGACCTGTTCCTTTAGAGAACAACAATCTTTCATAACTGATTATATTAAATATTATGAAGAAATGCGTCTGAAGATTAATTTGTGAAAAACAGATTTTTTATGTTTCAAATTATTATAAGATAACTTTTGACGATATAAGGATGCAAGCCACGTTTTTTTCATATCATTGTAGGATAAATCCACTGATTGTTTAATAAATTCTGTTTAAACTTTTCCAGCTTTTGTATATTTTGTAATTACAACACAATATACAATAATTTATACCATTTTATATTCTTGTTTATTTATTGGTTTATTAAAACTGGCGCGTCAGAAGTTCATAAACATAAATCTAGGGGTTAATTGTAAAAATATTGTAAAACTTTCACTTTTTGTTTCCATAAATTATCTCTTTAATCTTCTCTGTAATAAAATTAGTTTAAATTTAAAAATAATTTAATTAGAAAACTCTTTTAAAACTCACTTATCCACATAGATTTATTCACCTGTAACTAAAACAAATGATCTCGTATTGTTAAAAGGCAGAATTTAACGAACCCTTGATTAATATCTACTTTATTTCCTTTTAATTTAATTTATCAGTTTACAGACCTCAATAATTGACAATTTGATTGACGCGAAATTAAATTATCCAACGCGTTAATACGATCCAAAAATTCATCCAACAAACAAACAAACGCTTACAGTTAATCCCTTAAATTTTAACCCTTCACAGCAACTTGACTAAAACAATTTTTTACAACAAATTCCGAACAAACAGAATAGACAATTTTTTAAATGTCTTCAAGATTAAATTGAAAATTTCCTATCCGAGCAGAAATTATTGATGAAAAATCTTCGCCACCATACTTCCTTTATAAATTACATTCTCATTCTTGTTTTCTACCCAATGGCGCGAAAAATTTCTTTTTAAAATTTTTCTATGGTGAGAAACAAACTAGAGGAAAATTTTTAAACATAGATTAAGAAAGACTAAAAAAAATAAGGAAAAATTTATAAACTGGAAGTGAAAACGCAATAAGCTTTTAGCACAAGAGAAATGACAGGAAGATTTTAAAATGAAGTGAAAAATGATCTCCGGTTTGCAAGATACGCAGCCTTACAGACGGTTGAATTTCAGAAATTGCAATTACTTATTATTAATGAATTTTGTTTTGAATAGCCCGAGGAGTTACAAAAATAAGTCAAAAACTACTCAAACAAATTCCTATTCTTTCTTGGTAGTTTAATTGCGTTAGACAGAATTGAATACAAACGATTTTAGAAAGAGATGAGAATAAAGTAGTAAATTCTGAAAGAAAATTCTCTGTCTAAAATTACTAAATCCAAAGATTATGTTGTGCACTATCTTGAAAGATAACATAGGCGCGTAAAGCAAACTCTAACATACCTAAAACCGTGAAAATTTATAGCTAAAATAAACTTTATAGCTAAAGCAGTAACACCAATAACGAGTATAAAGAAAAGTGCGCAAAAAATAATGGGTTTGTTGCAATAAAACTTAAACAGTAAAAATTGCATTCTACACTGTAAATTTGCTGATTTCAGGGTTAATTTATTTTATTATCCTTATCTATCAAATTCAACTGGGAACGCGAGGGAAATTCCATAAGATTTAACAAGGAACACTTTACGAGCACTTTTTTTAGGGTGTAGAGGATTCGTTTTATTATTATTTTTACATGAGTTACGATACTCTTGATTGAATTTCCACTGTCTACATAGTTACGTTCTTTTTTTACTACAAAACATAAAAAATAAAAACAAAACGGAGTTTACTTACCGACAAACCAGGGGTTGCGTCGATTATTTTCCACGTTGAGATTAAGGAAATACTCCTCAAAACCCTTAACAGGATTAGCTTGCGGTTGTACAGATAAAGTGCCCTCGACTTCAGCTTCATTTCCATCCGATACAAGAGATCTAGCGCTCCAACCGTCAGAACCAATCCAGGAAAAACTGCCGGTTGCATTGCTCCTTTTTACTGCTCTCATAACTCCCGCAACTTCCTGATCGGACCCGAAAATTATTGTTCCTGGAATAAAAAAAGAAATCATTTAAAGGGGATATATTTTCAATTAAACGGAGATTAAATTATGAAATATGAAATTATTGAAATGACAATTTCTATGAAATTATATTGCGTTTTTAATTGCCTGGGATTTGAATTATGACACTTATAATAGAGTTTCAGGATTTTTAATTATGTGTTTGGTATCTTTTCAAATGAAATTTTAGAGAGCGAATGTAAAATATTCGGTTTAGCTTTGAAAGGCCTCCTTTTTCATAAAGAGTATTTACGGCTTCAATGTACAGTTTTATAACCTTGAAAGCTTCTTTATTTTGGAAAAGCTTTACATAAATAAAATAATAAAACCCGTCTTAAGGAGGTTTTTATTAGAGTTAAGTTACATAAAATAGAATTAAATAAAATTAATTAAAACGCTGCTCGCTTATTACAAGCAGAAATAAAACCTATAACCAGTTATTTTGTTTCAACCCTCGTGTTTTGAATTTTGTTACTCTAATTTCTCAGTCACGGGATTAAAGAGTAGTTGTTCCCCTCGATGAAAAGATTCCTAGATTTTTATTTCAGAATGATAAATCGGGATGATAATTTAAAGGGCGCGTTTTTTAAAAGTCGCTCTGAAACGGTGTGAAAATTGATAATGGAATAAATTTTGTCATCGACATTCCTTTTAGATGTGGAACTCACTTTTTACTGCTTAATTTGAAAAAACACATTTTTTAAGTGTACATTAGATACCATAAAAATCCCAATTTTCATTTATAATTGTTAATAACCAATCTTTCTTCTGTTATGTACACCAAAGAAAGTTCTATCTTTATGACCTTCTGGAAAGTAGAATATCTATAAGAAAATAAAAGACGATTGCTTGTGTATTATGAAGCTTATCCTTGATCCATTAGATTAAAAAGATTAAATGGCCTATTTGAAATTACAAATGACAACTGTTAAATACAAATTACAATAAGAATTAAAAAAAAGTCATTTGCAAGTACAAAAAATCTTTTTCATTCGGTTTAGAAACAAGGACAAAAAAGGAAGACTCCCCAATTATGGTATAGTAGAAACAGGAGTTAATAAGACAATAAAAATTCAAATTTCCCTTAATATAACCCTTTGTTTAGCTCTTGATACCTATTAAAACATTACGCAACATTATAAATAGGAGTTACAATCTAATACTGTGATAATAAGAGCTGTCGCCTCTGTAATTAGTTATTCAGGTTAATCTAAGATCTAAATTCATATCCTGCAATACTTTAAATTTACGGCAATTTAATTTTAATAACGAAGTGTTTCGTACATTTCTGAATTTCTAAGATTTATTTAATTCATACCTGCTTTAACACCAGAGCCTTGAACCTTCTTCCCAGTGTTCATGTTCACCTACATTTTTCGTTATATTTTACAGTTAAAGGAAATATCCAAAGTGTTCATAAATGTTTCTGGGTCCAAGGGGCTGTGAAATCATGCTTGCGGCTGCATTTGCCGCCTTTTGAAAAACAGGATATGTATTAGAATGTTTGTCACGTTACACGCATTGCACCGTTGTTACGATGGTTGCCTAATAGGGTAGAGTGAAAAAATTAATTTTGGATTTTTCATTTCTAATAGCAACAAAAATTTGCGTAATTGTGTACTGGTTAATTGCAAAAAAATTTTAGTTTTGGATAATGTTAAGAGGGTCCCCAGTGCTAATGAATATTTGGTAATGCAGAATAGAATAGAATGTATTTAGCAGATTTGCCATTTACATTATTACTGTTATACAGATTCGTCAATTAGCCATACTGGCTGCAACAGCGCATTGTGCAGAAATCACGTGATGTCTCGTCATAGTGAAGCAAGATGTGACATGTTCTGTGGGCGACATACCGTTATAGGATGAATCACAAAGTACCAACCCCTATATAACCTGTGCGATGAATTCTTTTCTTAGTTCGGAGCGAGATTTCGTATAATATTGCTACATTTTACACCGCGTCTTATTCTGTAGAAAGAACTTGTGTGTTGGGAAGTGAGAGTTAAAAATACCAAGTATGTAGTATGTTATAATGTGTTATAATATTTTATAATCTCGAAGTAATATTAAGTTTTTTCAAATCTTCTAGAATGTTACAAATTGATCCTGATCCACCTAGAACTAGACAAAGGTAAAATGTCCTATGTTTGGAGCACCACAAACGTTATCTGCACTTGATTTACCAATATACAATGATGTTGCAAAATATTATTTGTTTACAAGAACTGTTTTAACGCCAACCAAAGCAAGTAAGAACCTAAATGTGTCTGATATAAGTAAAATAGTTGCAGTGAAAGTTAAGGATATGTGGAAAAATGAGTCAATTCCAACAGTGTCTCATACCAGGGTTTCGCAGCTGATAAGAGGACATAATGACAGATACCTTAAACTTTTGAAACAATTTAAAAGACGTCAAAAGGAGAAAAGATATCAGGAGAAATTGGCGAATTTTTGTATTGAATGCAAAAACAAACTTTTTAATATAGCTGCCTGCAAGTGCTCAAGTGACAACTGTAAGTGAGAGAAATCACAAAAGATTACTGCTAAGGAGTGCGAGTTTCTTGAAGATCAACGCTGCTTCAGAAAAATGTGGATTGGAAATGTGGATCAAAAGGAAACAACAGCTTTGCAAAAAAGATTTGAAAGGAAGCAGTTGGAAGAGGAAAGGCAAGCTGCTGCTAGTTCAGAATCATCTGTTACTGCTTCCAAATCACCAGAAGAGCTTGTACGAATTGATGCCGTAGAAAGTAACTCGTCAAGTGTAAATGAGAACTGGGGTGCTGTTGCTTCAACCCGAAAGCAACCTCAGGTTTGTATCACTCCAGAACAGATGCGTCTTCGTCTTCCTAATGTGGCAAAAATAAGTAATCGCCATGATTTGTCTGACAGAGCAGCTGCAGCTGTAGCAACTACTGTTCTTCAATATGTTGGTCTTGTGTCGAAAGCAAATTGTGATAGCGTTATTGATAGAAGCAAGTTGAGAAGGGAAAAAGGAAAGCAAAGGAAATCTGCTTTAAGAGAACGTGAAAGAAACTGTTTGGACTATTTTTATGATGGAAGAAAGGACAAAATAATTGTAAGTGAAAAGAAAGTTGTAATGGAAGAACATATTTCTCTAGTAAATGAGCCAGATTCTACTTTTATTGAACAGCCATTAAGTGGCTCATCTCAAAATATCCAAAAAGGTATTGTCGACTTCTTAGGAAACAAAGATATTTCTACAAAAGATCTAATTGCAATAGGATGTGATGGAATAGTGGTAAATACAAGAAGAAAAGAAGAAGTTATGCGACTGTTCGAATTATACCTTGGAAGATCACTTCAATGGCACATTAATGAGTTACCATTAAGGCTACAGAGCGTGGATGGAGTGAGAAGTGAACCTATTTTGCGGATCGGAATCCAGAGACGGCTTCATTGCAGCGTCGTTACAATCAAGAAGAATAATACTCTTTTTAACACAAAAACTGACTATAATATACAACAGAATCTTTATAAAAAGTTAATTTTGATTTTCATGTTGAATTGATTTTTGATTTAACTATCGTGTCTCATTATGATGTATTGTTATTATACTTTCCTTAAAATATTCGTTGGGTCTGGGGAACCTAAAGAAAACATTCAAATATTTTGTAATTCTTACAGTAAGTTTCACTTATGTATACACAACTTTTCCACACTATTAGAAATTCCAACTTAAAATATTTTTTTTTCGGGCGATTTCACTTCATCCTATTGCCTAATCTTATGTTTTTTAAAAATTAATAAGTTAAAATTAGTTGTTAATTAACCTCATTGATGAAATAATGATTGTTTAGAGTGTAGGAAATTCAAATAATCTGCTATTTCTGCTTGAGAAATAATGACTTTATTACCCAGGCTTCTTGGGTTTTGGTTGCTTTATTCAAATGAATTTTCTAAATCTTTAATAACTAGTGTTTATTAAAAAAATGAAGATGGAGTTTTAGATCAACATTCATACTATTGCATTTGTTCGAGTTACGCTTTTTAAACCCTTCTTCAAACTCCTGTATTGACCTTACTACTTTACACTTAGCAACCATTCATTGCCTCAAACCATAGGCATTAGCCCTATTACACCTCCTCAATTTGTTGAAAACATCTAAAAATTAATATTTCCAAAATTTGAAATAATATATCCAAGGTTAAGTGTAAATCTTCCTATTGAAAATTCTTCGTAAACCTGGGATGTATATCTAACAAATGTCACTTAGCTTAGTTCTGGCGGTTTAATAAAAAGAGTCACAAAGCAAATCTTGGTAAAGAATTCACGTAAAGCTCAAAGGTGGAACATTCAAAAAAACGCCCGTGTCTTTTAATTCCATTGCTGTACTTCAATGTACAAGCTATTGATTTATGTCAAAATCTTCTATGCACCATTTTTCAAATCTTTTCCATCATGCACATTAAGGTGTAAGTGTAAGCTTATACTTTCTTAAGAAAAGGAAGGCACACAGTACCGCTTGGTGTAGTTTTTGAAATGTAATACACTACTCTTCCAGAAGATGTTATACCAATTTCAGTAACGCTTTCAAACCACTAAAGTTCTTCGAGGAGATTCCTGATGGTCTTCTCTAAATATAGATCTCTCACTATCATAACCTATTTATGTTAGTTAAACTTTCCAAGGAATGGTCATGATACGCACTTTGCTATTGCATATAGCGAAGCGTCACGTGTAATAATTGAGTCTGTTCTTCATTTAAATGATTGGCAGAGTGAGGATCTTTTTGACAAACTATATGACAAAAATCTAAGAGGTTCAACAACTCTTTTGTTTACGAGAAGCTAAACACTGCGACACTACTGTTTTCTAAACTAAATTTCCAAACACACGCATCATATTATTAAATCTGATGACCATTTTCTAAAATGACTTCTTTAACCTCTGGGTTCTGCCTTCTAAATGTATTCTTTCAAGTGTAAGCATGCATTCCAGACAGTTTTACCTTTTTGTTTAAAAATGCACATTTTCTAATCTTGAACATAGGTGCATGTATTACATCACGTTTCATATATAATGTTACAAAGGGTAACTATGCTGCAGCTGTCATAATATTGCGGACACATTGCACTTCTGTTCTATTATTATTGGAGGTTAAATTAAATTTAAGGTTAGAAAACATGACAGCATTGAAAAACTAAAACTACAATCCTCAGCAGCTTCTTTTCAGCGATGTGTCAGTTTGCTCATCTAGGGAACCGGATTTGCTAGAATCTCAGCACTTGAGAGTTCCTGAATGCGTCCACTATCTTGAGTAATGATAAACAAGACAACTATCAACAGTGATCTGGACATATCTTACGGCAAGAAGGTCTACTTGACGATAAATTCTGTTAGACACATGGTACGTATTCAGAAGATGCAAGTATGACTTTGGGATACTAAAATATGCTAGTCCGTTTACCAAAAATAATAGAAACCTCGGCAAGTGATCTCCGAATATATGTAATTAGGGTAAATACTTTAGCGATGTTCCAAAAAAATTAGGAAAATAGGCCAAACGTACAATAAACCTTAAATTAGTTAAACTTTTCTTGGCTTACAAAAAGAAATCCAGAGACTTGTGTACTCTGTTGGTTAACAAATAGAAATGTATTCAAACTTCCTCGAAGAAACAATAAAAGTCTGTAAGCGTCGACCATTGTATCTCCAAATAGCTGTTTGGTTTTTGATTGAGGATCAATATAGACTGTGTTCAAACCCATACCGCCACTAGTTCTCCAAACCAAAAACTCATCAATAAGTAAGTAATAGATCATCAAGAATTTATAGTTTCCACCAGTCTCATACAACAAGGAGTGTACAGAATGGCAGAGAGGAAAATCACAAAAGAGCTCAAGACGTACACTGTGAAAGAGGAATTGAACATGTTTCCGTAGGAGAATCTTACTTCATGAGCCTTTAATTTTTGAAAATTTGTCAACATTATCGTATCAATGTTTGAGCAAAGCAGGCAAAGACAAATGATAATTGATCTCTTCTTCAGTGACAATACTCATTTTCATATTTTAGAATACGCCAATAAGTAGAATTGACATGGTTACTGTGTGTCGCAAAAGCTACTATCTTACTTTGCTAAGGGAACCTCAAAAGTATGCTAGAATATTGTACATTTGTTCAGACTGGGGTAAAAACACATCGAACCGAGCAAATGTAAAGCACTTTGAATCCCAAATAATTGTCCTGGACTAGGAAGATTTACAGGTGAACATCTGAAATGGGCGCCTTATTCTCTGGATCTGAACCGGGGGCAGGGAAGTATATCGTACTCCAGTTCTTGATATGGTAGACCTCCAAAGTTGCATCACATACGTAGTTCGTTGAAGCACTACTAAAGAATCTACAACCCGGATTTGTCACGTGCTTTTCCCAAGACATGAAGTATCACATTCTTTGTTTGAAGGAAATTTTGTATACTTTGATCAGATATAGAGTTTGACCCATCAAACGCTTAATGTAACATAATCGTATTTTGAATTTAACCTACCCTTAATCTAACTAAGCTAGTTAGTTCTTAGAACGAGTATAGTTCAGGTAAAATAATGTGGAGATTGCTGATCGAGGAAAAGGCCTAGTTTAGATTCATGACAGAAAACAACAAGGAACTTCTACAGTAGTCTCCTTTTGAGAAGACAATGAAAAACCATTGAAACAAGGTGTAATTTAACTAAGAAATTCCCAAAGAGAGAAATATCTTTAGACACTTCCGGTTGTTTGGAATCTATCTGAATCTGTATGGTACTCAAAGTCTACTTATGCAGTGTTTAGTGTTTATGCTCACAATGCAGTTGTCCATAGTTAGAAAGAAGAATCTTTAAAACTGGTTGGTACAAGAAAATTGTAATCTCGATACCTAATGATTTTACACTTTCTCAAATTATGGTCGGATTTGAAATTTGATCAGCACAATAACTTAATTAAATTTAAGATTGTTAATTCTCAGGCGTTTTATATCTAAATTGATTGTTTTTGTAGGGTTTGGATCATTCCAGAATCCTAGTAACCCCCTCTATCGCTTAATTTGGAAATAATATAATTCAATAAGTTTCTCAGATATTTCTTGTTGTCCCGTATCAAAATTCTATTCTCATCCAACAATTACCTAAAAATCGTTATTTGAATTTTAAAAAAGTGTAAAAAGGGTCTAAAATCATCGATTATATTTTGAAACCCACTTTGCGCTCAAGTCGATTCTGCGCGTTTGAAGTCCCATGCAAGATCTATTTTCTGTCATAATATTCCGCCTGATTCAGTTTGACATTCATTCTAGCAGAAAATCTCGCTGTACAGGCTGAAATCAAAATAGTAAGGGAAAAAATGTAATGGGTGATAATTAGCTGATGCCTAGAGATAACATTTTAAATTTAAACAGAGCCCTTTTTTGAAAAAAGTTACAAAAATTCCAGTTTTATTTTTTGAGTGCAGAACAAACCTATCATAATTTCACACATTTGCATTGAAGACAGTTGAATACTTAATTATTGTTAATTTAAAGCAAAAATCTGCAGATTACTCTTGTAGCGCTAGCAAAAGAAAATCGTCCAATTAAAAGATCCCCAAAAAGGCGTCAACACCACATAAACATCGTTTTAATGTGTCTCAATTTATCCAATTAATTACAAAATTCTCATTCACGTGGGGCGTAAATCAGCGGCACAACAAATCCCTTCAAATCTGTGTTAAGTTCTTTATATTTATAACGTCAAACGTACGTTCCCGGGATAATTATTTCAAGTTGGGTTGCATGTTGACCTCTATTAAGGAAAAGGATTGTAGAGAGTAGTTGCTTTTGCGGAGTAGCAATCTGCATAATTTAGTTACTGTATAAGTCGCATCTGCGCGCGTGGTGTTTAGATCAGGACATGTCCGACTGCGTGGACACAGCCAATCCTCGGTGTTTTAAGTAAATAAATATGCAGTTGCCCATGTGAACAAAAGTTTGGATTGTCACAACTATGAAAAGGTTAGTTTAAACACCAATTATAGAAGTGTTTACGTTCGTTTGGCTTATGGTAAATAAACAAAGTGCATTTAAAGCTTGGAGAAACAATAAAATTTTTCCTTGGTATTAATATAAATATATACCGACTATTTTTAGTATAATCATTGTGGTTTTGTGTTCGTTTTAGTTCATCATTTGTTTCAACGAACAATGAATTTATAATTCAGTAAAGTCGAATGTGAATTTGTTAAATGAAATCAGATATTTTAAATATGTTAAATGCAGTCGTAAGCTATTAATAGGACGTTGACGGGGTCCACGTACTGTGTTTGCGTTCAGGGATTCCCCTCAAGTGTCGCTGGCCAGAATTCTGCGCAGTAGAATTTAATAAGATCATTGACGTCGTTTTATGTTCTTTGTGTAATCACTTGTTTATTTGCTTTGTCTTCTTTTTTCTTGCTTTGTATATAACGTTTATTTATTTTTTTTAATTTTATAGTAGATTTGTTTTTTGAAAAGACGGTCCTTTTATTGTACTTGTATGCACTGGTCTAAGTAGAAATATTGAAGTCACCCAAGCACTTTAATAACTTGATTCAGTTATATTAAGTTTAATTAGTAAAGAATGTACTAGGTGACTCAAAAGACCTTTATATACTGAGTGATCCAAAGACAAAGACTTGATGATTTGATTTGAATATTCCAAATTTAGTTAAAGAAGCATATAGAGAGGGTAATTTGGAAATACCCCTGCGTAGGGCGGTTTAACGTCTTGAGTAAGTTTTTGTTTCAGTAAGCTTTAGTAAGTATTTGTGAAGCTGTTGCTGACTTAAGAGAGACTATGATTTTTTTGAATCTTGTTATCTGGTTGAATCTATAGTGACGCCTTCAATTAGTATCGATCTTGAGCAATTTTAGTGGTAAGTAAGCATTTCCAACCTAGCCGTCTTCGACTGTTTGCTAGTCTGGGTAGCAGTGTGCCTTCGTGCCTTTTAATCGCTGATTATAAATCTGTGTCTTAAAGTTCATTTTGGCACGTAACATCTGTTAGGTAACATCGAGATCTCTTCTCAAATTGTTACCTGATATTAAACAATATTTGAATTCTTGTACAGAGAAGGTTTGGTTTGGCCTTGTTCAGATGATCCCATGTAGCTGCAGAAAAGTAAGATACTCGTTTTGAATCATTATCATTAATAATGTCGATTTTCTCATTAAACTATAAACGATGTCCCGAGAGATGCAACATCTTGGAAGAGGTCTGCTGAAATTCATGTAATTACAAGATCTTTGAGTATTTCAAAATTGGAAATCATTTTATCTACGAGCAAAATCTGTCCGTATTATTGCGCAACACTGAAAATCTTTCATCGGTGCGACCTCCAGGATAAATTTGTGCTTATGCACTGAGATCCTTTTAAAGCAATTAATTGCATTGGGCTACGATTACATCTTTGAAAACTCTATGATGATCAATGAGAATGTCTGTGATAATCATAATTGTACGGGCATACTTTTTGATCTCTTGATGTTAATTAAAGGATATAGTAAAATTTATTTGCTTGTTTGTATTTAACTATTTATAAGGTTGAATGATCTGCCATTTGAAGAAACCAATCTGATTTTATATGTTTTTTCGTTAATATGTAATCAGATTAATTTTGAAGATTAAAAAGGTCTACGTATCGTAAAATAAACATTGTAGTTGAGTAGGTAATTCGGAGAATTTGACGAATTAATATTAAGATTTTATTTGATATTAAGCAAGATATTGGATGATCATTTTTGGCTTAATTATTGATTAGGGAGAAATAAAATTTGAAAGTTTTGACATTATACAGTTTTACTTTAACAGACTGAAATACTTGGTTGACTTTTCATCAGCGTTTTTTCTTTATTGGTTCTACCAAATAACAAAACTTGCGACTTGTATCGGCTTTCTATTTTCACCGTAATTGTTTTGTTTTGTTTGTTTAATTTGCTTTAATTAAAGCCGATGGCGTTCAACTAAATAATTGATACTTGTCGTTTTTGGTTTTAAAGATTTGATTGTATCGCAGAATTGGTATTGGTTATCACCTGAATTTTCTAATTTTATTAAAGCTATCTTGACACCTACGACCGACCTAAGGTGATAAAGAGTTCTCTTAAGCCGGATAAGTTGGCTTAGCTACAAAACTATATTCTTTTGTCTTATTTAAGTTATAATATTTAAGAAGAATATAAGATTATTATGGAATGGTAGGTTGTTTTTTTATGACCCTAAAAGCATTGTTGCTACCACGTATGTCAGAATCTAGTAATTTTTCATTAAGTACTAAAACTAAGTAGACAATTATGGAAACTTAAAGTTAATCTTGATTTAATAAGAAATAAACCTAAGTAGGTAAATTGCTGTTGTAAGACATAAAAAACCAGTTAATTAAAATGCAATGGTTCACTCAAATAAGCCATTTATTCATTAATCATTTTACCTAAGGCAAAGTTAACTCGATCTAATTAAATTCTACTAATTTGAAATTTTATGTTACGGCAAAAATCATAAATACAATTATAAAATAAGAGATTCTGTGTAGTAATGAAAACTTAAAGTCTCTTTGATTTGGTCAACTTTAAAACAATGAAATCTCGTTTTAAGAAATCCCACCTGCAATAAAATCTTTTTATTGGCAGCATAATAAAAAATGTTTTAAGTATAACACATTGAAATAATTTCATTAAAAATCTTCAATAAAATTATTGCCAATATAGACAAAAATCAACAACAATACATATTTGATTAAGTTGTCACGTTTTACCCATAGAAATAAGTTGACATAAAACGTACATCAAGATTTTCAGTGTAAAATGTAGAATAATTATAGCTAACTCAGTCAGACTTCTCAGAAAATCTTACAATAAAAACTTCTAGCATTAAAACAAAGAACCAACACTGATTTACCTTGTAATTTGCTTTTCTTTTTGCAATTTAATACTTCAACAAAAGCTACATCTCTAGAGCTTTTTCTAATTACAATGTTAATTACAGGACAGACTGTTGTTTTAATAGTTTTTTCTCAGATTTCTCTCATGCAAATGTTTCCCACTTTCTTATAAGAATTAAAATCTAAAGAACTACACGAAACGTGGAATTTTATGAATTTAATTTTTAATTTCCTAAAAATCGTTTTCATGCAGTTTAAAAGCATCTTGCGATACTTTTTTGCTTTTAAATATTTTATTGAATGCAAGGCTAGATAATTAATTGTATAATCAATTCTATCTGCTTAAGTTTATTAAACAATTTCTGAATGTTGCTATATATAAACTTCTCAATGTAAATGCCTGACAGACGGAAGCTGTTTGTTATTCATGGTATTACAATTGGTAAAATTAATATTGATAAACTATATAACAGTTCTAAGGCAAATACATAAACTGGGGAGAACGGTATTATATAGACTCGAACTATACCCGGTTACAAATACTAAATTCTAGATCCTCGTAAATGAGGTAACCCAATTTAGCAGTAGAGACATGTGAACTACTATAATATTTTTATTAGCTCATTGGGTAATATTAACAATCAAAGTTTAAAATCTGTTTGAGAAAATGACTTGTCTTATAAAATCTAAATCTAGTAATATAAATCTTTTAGAGGGGTATTAAAGAAATATATACTACGTAGAGATAAAATTGGATGTATCAAATTACAACTTATATACGAGAACTGCTCAGAAATTCTAACGCCTTTTTTGTACAGAATAACCCGAGCGTCCCAAGTGCCTCCATTATTGTTTTAGTTTTCTCTATCTGCTTTATTCAGTATTATATTAATACCCAAATGATATTGCAACAGAATAATAACAACATTATAAATGTCAGAATCAATTAAGTTATTAAATTCAATTTTAAAACTTATTTGGTCATCTTGAAATCAAAAAGATTTAGTCGCTTGAAGGTCATTTATTTGAAAGTCAAGCTGAACCGGAACTGGCTTAGATATTCTATGAACGCAACTTTTTAATTTTGACTAATTTTTATATTTTCAATACCTAAGGTCGGTTTAAGGCAGAACCGTTTTTATTGCAATTGGTAGATAAAGCGTTCATCAAGTGAAAGAAAAGTTTCAGTATCAATGAAAGTTTTATGTAAATCTTACTTCTTAGTTTTGGCTCGTCTAAAGGAAGATTAACATGTAAAGAATTATAACTGTTAAAGATAATTTAAAATAAAATAATAAAAAGTTAATTACCAAAGAGCAACAATATTAAAACGATAAAAAACTAGAATGCTGGCTGTTAATTTAAATGCGAAGCAAACAAATTAGTTTTTTCTTAATACGGACCTTTACACCATTCATCGATGGTAATTCTGAACTTATTCTTGTTATCTATACTTGAATTAATTTGTGCGTTTGTGTTTCTGTGTGGTGCATAATTTCAAGAATTGTTTTTAAAAGCTATTGTAAACAATAAATAAAACACCGCTAAACACCGCAAGTACACGGTTTTATTACAAGTTCACGTCAAAATTAGATTTCTTAAACTATTACGATTTGCAATAAGGCTTAAACTTTCACAGGCTATATGTTTAGATTTTCTTGCTTGCATGACCCTTACAATTTTTTTTCTATGTGTAGAGTTTATTAGCAATCAGAACAATACATTCTATGAGCTAATCGTATAAAGTAAATAAAGTAAATAAGAAAATAAGAAAATACTCTACAACTACAATGACAGGAGAGGAAGACACCTACTAGTGTCACCTCGTTAAGCTGCTGATAGATCTTTTGGCCATTTCTTCTTCAATCCTCTGTTGCATGGTTCTTCCTTTAATGAACTGACTTTCATAATATTTTATAGCTTGCTTCTTAATGATTTCTTTCACATATGAAACACCAAGGTCTGTGTGCAGAGTTTGGTTCGTAACAAACCATGGAGCGTTTACTGTCATTCGAAGAAACTTGGACTGAAATTTCTGCATTGTGTTAATTGTTGAGTTACTTGCACATCCCCACATTTCGCAACCATATAACCATGTGGGAAGGAATATAGTTTTGTAGATTAATAGTTTGTTTTCTAGGGTAAGTATTGATTTCTTCCCAATCCGCCAATACATCTGCTTGAGTTTTAAGTCCATTTCTTTTCGTTTTTGCGCACGTGCGTCGCCCACATAAGCCCTAAGTATTTGGCTGTAGTGACTTGGGGTTTCATTTGGTGATTTATTTATGATTCATGTTTCCCCAAGTTCTAGATGTCTTTGCGATAAAATTGATGCCATTGCTGAAAGCTAATAGCGCTTTGTCATCAGCAAACGTGCTTATGCTGCTTTGTTCCATGGAAGGGATATCGTATGTGAATAACAAATATAGGAAAGGACCTAGCACGCTTCCTTGCGTATGCCTGCTCTAATTTGTTTTATATCCGAGGTTTCATATCTGATTCTTGTTTGAAAGTGGCGATGTTCTAGGTAACTTTGGAAAATTTGGTTGTAGCGGTGGGGAAGAACTTATTTGATTTTCTATAGTAGTACTCTGTGCCAAACTGCTTGGCGTACGTCCAGGTATACCGCTGATCAGAATACTTTGTTTTCAAGGGCTGACTGGATGGAGTTGATAAGTCTATGGCACTGCTAGATTGTTGAATGTTGATGACGAAACCCGAATTGGTGGTCTGACAGCCATTCGTCTTGAAGTCTATCGTGACGGATACTTTTCAGCAATAGTTTTTCCAGCAACTTGGATATCATTGGAAGGAGACTTATGGGACGATAAGAATTTATTTTATCAGGAAGTCTTCCAAGTTTAGGTATAAGGATGATATCTGGGCAGATTTTAATTGCACTGTACAATAGTTAAGGCGCAGTATTTTGTTAAATATAATTTGTAGAAATTGTATTCCTCTATCAGGTAACTGTTTAAGTACTATCGCATCCACAAGGTCGTACCCCGGTGAATTTTTATTGTTCAGTAGCTTTATTTCTTCTTTGATTTTAGTTCTAGTAAACTTTTCAATGAGGAGAGACATCTGGTGGAGAGAGTTTAGAAAGTTTTCTGTTTCATTATTTTCTTTGTCCGTATATGATGTGAAAGTTGTCTCCAAATATTGAGCAAATTCTTCTGCCTTTTCTTTGCCTGATCTTAACCAAAAGCCTGCTGAACTTTTTAAAGAACATTAAACACAAAGAATTAGGACTTCAAAGATAGACAAGTTTTAATTAATTTCGTTTGCCGGCGCTCAATACCGTCAAACAACAGCTATACTTGTGCTAAGCAGTTTCATCAAGACAGTTTACTTTCTGTTTAAGCCACCAAAGCGCTAGTTGTTTTTTAAAAGACACATTTATAGTATGGTTTGCATTTGCTTGATGTGAATCTGGATTACCAAAGAGTAAAATTTAGAATTGGTCCTTTGGCGGCTTGATCTTTAACCTGTTTCCCTTAGGTCATATTTAAGCAATGCTGAAAGGTCTCGTCTGTATTCGACTCAAAGTAACTTTGACAATTATCATGCACATACTTTGAAAACGATAGTTTGTCGACAATATTGTTCTGTGCGGGTTGTGACTTGCATCACATTTTGTCAACGTTTTCATGACTTATTGACATTGCAGGCCTTCTTCTGCAGAGGTCGTCTGTAACGATTTTCTACCATTGCACGGGATACAATGGAGCATCTGTCCTTAATGTCGTTTGCCAGAGCTCTGGTGGGTCTACTTGAGTTTGTCTATAATGTATAATTACGGAAAGGTGAAGACACTAAGAATAAGTAGTGATAGCTTTAACAAATAATAAAAATAGCTATAGATCTTTAAGCCTTTCTTACTTTGGGACGCTAGGTCATGATAAAGCGCTTTTTTTCATTTAATCTTCTTGAAGTAGAACCGGTTGTGACCGCCTGTGGTTACTTTCTGTCGGGATCACCTTTGATTAAAAGCAGGTGGACTGCGGCCTCCATAAATCATCTTAAGACAGCTATATAGCAATTGCGAACTGCGGCGCTGGACTTTACCTTCCATTAAGCTTTTTCAAACAACAGCTAAGCTCTTTTCTTCGAAAGATTCCTATCAAGATATCTTAAGACAGATTCTCTATGTCAGATATATCAGTATGTACCTACTGTTAGACTATGACAGTACGGATTTGGTTACGGTAGTAACTGAGAAACCTCACAAAGTACAGATGCAATAAAAAGTAGCACATCCAGATATTGTCAGAATCAGAGAAAATGTGCTCATCAAAAACATCTTGCAGTTTCATTTCCATCAAACCTTTGTTCTAATATCGATTAATTAAACAACCAGAACAGACTTTAGAAAGCATTAATTGCAAACACAGAAATTAACCTTTTTTTAAGAAAGATATTTGCTACTCAATTTATATTTACAACAAATACGGAATAATCTAAGAATAGTACTCTAACCCTCACAGGCCTTCAGGAGATTCGACAAAGAGAATTTCATTAAATGATTTTCGTTTATCAACTTAGCAAAATTCCGAAGTCTCAGGTTTTCCAAAAAACTCTAACACGGGTAAAAACGTATTTAATACGTTTGTATGTATGTCTCTACAATACCATAACAATGAAAAATAGCTTGAAGGGAAAGACAGTTGTGTTTTGGTTTTCATTTAGTACTATTAAATGTGAAAGATGTGCTTGTTAGATTTGTGTTGGCAGCAGAAGCCGTTTATGGCGTTAAAAGTATACAATCCTAGTTTTTTTTTACTAAAGAAAGGATCTGGACTCAGTACAACAGAATTCTTTCCTCAGTTTACTTAAGTTAAACAGCTGGCTAGATGGTCGATGACCCTCACGTACTTTCACTCATGAAGTAACACACAAGAAGAATGTTGATTCACTTGCAAAACATTATTTAAGAGTCAGAACGTCGGTATACACTTCTACATCCAGCTTTACGAAACCGTCAAGTGTTTATTATTATCAATTAAATAGTTGAAACCAAAATAGTTATTAAATGACTACTTTACATTAACAAAATGGCTCGGTACTCCCAAATATTACTGATGTTTAATAAATTCTTGAAACCACAGCGAGAGTGTTGTAATCTTTACGGTCCCAACACTTTGTTGGACAACAATTTTGGTTAATATTGTTAACCCATAAAACGACAACGGAAAGAATTTTTATTTCCAAACACTCGCAAAATTTATATGTATTCGGTAAGGAAATTATAGTATCTTAAAGAATCATTCCC
Organism: Ignelater luminosus; assembly: GCA_011009095.1. Taxonomy (NCBI): domain Eukaryota; kingdom Metazoa; phylum Arthropoda; class Insecta; order Coleoptera; family Elateridae; genus Ignelater; species Ignelater luminosus. The sequence continues at coordinate 235,012 of VTPC01000964.1, forward strand.
AGTGAGTTTTCCATGAATTAAATAACACCATGAAAATGAGTTTGCGGGTGCGGTCTTTCTTTTAACAACGACCCCTAATGGGAGCACATTACACAAGGCGAACCTTTACTCTCTTGCAGACTACAACCCTCTGCTTGCGCGCTTTTTAATTTTGCGCCAGACCAACTCAGTATTCAAGCCACGCCGTACTTGACGTGAATTGAACAAGGAACAAGTATCAACCGTCCCTACCTGCATAATGGACTATTCCATTTGCCGATGTCCCGTGGAAGAGTCACACAGAAGTCGGATTTAAACAAAACACGTTCCCATATAAGATGGAAAAAATTAAGTGTGCATTAACCCACAGTAAAACGAGTTTCACCAGGAAACCGTGCATGTGTTTTAAACAAACATCATGCGGGATAAAATAACAAATACTTCCAATTAAAGATTTGATAACCAAAACAGACTAAATGTATTTATGAAATTGTTGTGTCAAAAAGGGTCACGAAAAGTTCACATAGTAGTCTATAGTGATTGCAAGTGTTTTACATAACTACTGGTAGGAATGGGAAATTACCTTCTCGAATCTTTGTTTCTCTAGCAACCAAACTCTTAGTTTTGAAATGTGCTTTTTAATTTGACATGTTACATAGCAAAATCCAACGTTTCATTGTAATTTGACCATCTCCAAGTTGAAATTTGTTGCTTAATTAGTTTCAATTGAGGCCGTTTTAGTAGAAACTGCTGTATAATATTAAGACTAAGAGCCTCTAAAGCTGCAAAATTTAAAAGTGATTCACATTTTCGCATGAATGTTTGGACTTTTATAAAGCTAAATCTCAAAAGCTTTTGGACAGATTTGTAAAGATGGATCAAGCATAGGTCTATGACATTCCGGAATCAAAACAACTATTGAAATTAAAGAAACAACCAAGATCTTCATCCTTGGAGAAAGCACAAACAGTACTATCGGCAAACAAGATCATGGCTTTCATTCTTTGAGACTCCAAGAGTTATTATATTTGAAAAAGTGAAACGATCAACTTTTCTACGCCGTTTCCGTAAAGAAATTATAGCTACACGTCGGTTAACTCAATCTTTAGCAAAAATATAAAATTGTGGTTTTGAGTTCCTCCCTCATGCCCCACAAATTTAGCTTTGAAACTTAAAAAACTTTTGGAGTACGAATATTTACAATCAAGGTGAAGGTTCAAATGGCTGTGACCTATTTTGAGAAATTTCTTAAAAGTGGTATAATAGCACTGGAAATAAGATGAGAGTTATGGATTGAACTTGAAATAAGATTATGTAGAGAGATAAAAATACTAATCAGATTTTGTAGCTTACAGACAAATGTCATTTATGTAATACCACACAAACTTACCTGAAAGCAGACGTACTTGCATTTTATGGAATTCTAGCATTTTAAAATTAAAGTATGATACTTTAAGCTACCCATTATTATGTTAACTTACATGATCTCATAAAGTAGATGTTGCTAAAGTTGGCACCATCTAATTAGGTAAACAACAGCCTAGCAAGAAGTTTGAGTTGCGGAATCTTGTATGCTTTGCATTCTCGATATCATCAAATAGTACGCACCCACAAATTAAGCCTTATTCATCGCGATTGTCTATGATCTTGTCAAAATTTCAACATTTAATCATTCTTTCTTTAGTAAAAAATTTCTATTTTGTACTTTATTGGAATTCTTTAATGCCACAAATTACTGGAATTTTTTGTCTTGGTATGATAATTTAAATTCAGAAACAAACTGTTAAAACTGCCATAATTAGACTAGACGTTCATTACTCTACTAATCGTGTTGGTTAGTTAGAATTAGTGTACTCATCAGTTCATAATACCCGCGCTTATAGAGGTTTATCTGATCATTAGGAAATTGCTCTGTGTATGATCTAATTTAAACCACAAATACTATATAATTTGAAGGAAATTGTAGAAATGATTTAAGAGGAAGAACTTGAACGGTTTTTGTGGTTTGTAGATAGAGTAAAAGAACAGCCGGAACTAAATTCAGTTAAATGAGAAAACGGGAAAACATGCTCTAGAAAAAGTTAAAGAGATAAAAATGATTATGTGGAAACAACCACGAACGTTAGGAACACTAATTGTTGTTTTAGAAAAACCACGACATCTTAAAGAAAATATTATTTTTCATTTCTTACTAATTAAAATGTGAAATCCACTTGAAGTTTAACTGACGTTTATTATAGTTGCCATTATTTTACTTAAACCCAAGTAATTCTCGTTTATTGTTATGCTGTTATATTGCAAGATAATTACCTTGTTTAATCTAGTAGGCTTAATTTTATTAATGCTAGGAAAGATTAACTAGAATGTTAACATGATGTTTCATGATGTTATTATGCAGCTACGTTTTGTATCTAATTATATTATCACTCTGCACGATTCTCATCATGATTTAATTATAACATTTTGTAAACATTATCACTGAATATGTACAAATAGATATAAAAGTGATGGCACAATAGTAAAAATAGAAATAAATTCTCTTTTTTACTTTAGGAGTGGTTTGGCGAAATCGTTTTTCGATATCCCCCAAAGGGTATATATTGCAGAAGGAAATGTTTAGTTTATAGCTTTATTCCTCAAATATGCTATTACCAAATGAAAAACGGCATTAAGCCTAAAAGCACAATTTAAAAGAAACAAAAGGCGGTACCAACATTTTTCTGAAAGCTTCCAGTTGTAAAGTCTAAGCAACGCTAACACTTTGAAAATGTAGTCCTAGATGCTCAGAAAATATCCTGCAGCGAGACCTTAAACGAAGCAGAAGGCAGTTACAGTGGTTTATAACTCCCTCTTTACACGACGCGAATTGCAGAGTTACGGCTAAAAGCGACTGATGGTTGTTCGTAGGCAGAGGTATAAAACAATGTTTCTGTTATGTCTTTGTTCGCTTTTTTCCATGAATATTATTTTTAAGTTATTTTTGACTGAATGAAAAGTTATTGGCTGAATAGGAGGTTATTATTTGAAATTCTATAAGAAACCAAACAAATTGAACTTCTGTTTTATTTTTAAAATTTCTTTCTTTTTTCGTGCACATTGGAAAATTTATTTTTCAAATAAAAAACTGAACGTGCTCAATAAGGTATCCCTTAAACTCTTATGACATAATGTTTATGGAATATTTTTAGAATGTTAGAGGGTGGAATTTATTTTAGTAATGCTGTTTTTCCGAAGATGTATTTTATATAAAAATCTTACAACGTAATTAATTACCTTGTTGTAGAATAAAGGAAATAATTAACGTTGTCGAATCTTTATAAAATGAATTCATTTAATCTTTACTTTTATGTTGAGTAATTCAATTGTTGGTTAAAAAGCAGATAAGAAAACAAGATAAAATATTTTTTAATTAAAAATTGAAAATCTCAGCTTTCAACAAATAATTTTTCTTTGGTACCGTATTGCAAACCGTGGAAAACTTTAAAATATTTGTTGCAGGTGCATCAAAACTGCTTTCTCGTTCTACAATTTCCTTGTAAGGCTGCCGCTTTCTTTTATTGGAAAATAAACAACTGCGGATAACTAGTTTCTTATGTGATATGACAATTCTTTTTATTTGTGAAATTAACAGCGTTTTCTTTGTTTAATGAATATTATTTACAGAATGATGTTAGTGCATTTTCTGAATCTTACCCATTTTAAATCATCCTTTCGGTCAAGCACAAGCGTGTGCATTCGTAATCCAGAAGATAAAACCGAAACAAATATAATCTGTCCCATTGATTTTCCTCAGAATTTCATGTCATGAATGAACAAGTTGATGAGAAATCTGAGTTTGTAGTTTAGTCTTGTACCCGGTACTATAATAATATATCATGATATACCTGATTACAAAAACGAATAAAAGTGTTACTGATTTCTAGGTTCTGTATTCAGTTCTAGTCGTAATTAATCTGAAATACAATCTCCAAAGAATTTAATTATTGTATAAATGTAAGACTTTTCCAGATCTTTGGGAAGTTAAATATAAAATACATCACAAAGCAAACAAACTTAAGGAAACTGCAAAAGCGTTTAATTTATCATAAAACTCTAAGATGCCTACCAAACTAAGCTTTAGTCGGAAGCTTTGGGCATGATTAAGGAGTGAACTGCATAGACACAATTAGCTGTAACAAATAATAGATTTATCGACAGTACAGTCCTCTTCAACAAAAGACAGAAACGTCATTCTAATGTAACCTCAGCGTGACTAAAATCACTATACTCGTATAGACAAGGCTGAAGATCACCAACATGAATGTTATGAAAGCTTATCAGAATGTAAAAAGGCGTAGCGAACCTAAATATACAAGTTATTAGTGTAGAGAAAAAAACCCAAAAAAGTTTACATCAACCATGATCTGTCCACATCTGATTTACATAAAGATTATTATATTGAATGATGGAAAGAAAAAAATATCAAAACTGTGAAAGAGTGACACTTGTAAAACGTGAACATCAAGATAGAAAATGAGAGCAACAAAAACAAAACTCGAATTAGAACCCCATCAAAGACGTGCTCAACCGATGCAAAAGAATCTAAAGAATGATACCGAAAGCGCTCGAACCACAGGAGACTCTTTGGTAATATGTTTAGATTTGCAACAAGCGTTACCAGTTCCAAATTTAACAGCAGGACCTTCATTCTATTTGAGAAAAGTATGGGTTTGCAATCTGTACATACATGATGGTAAGGGTTATATGTATATGGGGCCTGAAAATATTGCTAAGCGTGGAAATGATGAAAACGCCAGCATAGTTAAAAAACATTTCAGGGGTAACACACCCACTGTTGACAGACTCATTGTTTATACGGATAACTGCAGTTTCGAAAATAAGTATTGTACTTTAATATGCTTACTGCAACAGCTTGTCAGAGAAGGTTTATTTAAAGTAATAAAACATAAGTTTTTAGTTTTCAGTCGTGGGTCATACGCGCTTACCATTTGACCGCGACTTCGCTATAATTGAAAAGTGTAAGCGACATAATATTAAACAAGTATGTATGTCTGAGGATTGGTATAGAGCTGTGGAGAAATGTAAAAAAACAACCCTTTTAATATTATGATATTGAAACAGGAAAACAACACAAACAACAGTTGCAAAATCAAATTGTTAAGAAAACAATGACGGACGTTAAACAAAAGCTACATCTTAGTAGAATTTGTATCTTCAAGTTTTGTTTTGAGAATCCCAAGATTATGGGTAAAAAACACCTTCTCAATGAAAAATGTTTTGTTGGTGGTACAAACACTTTAGTGGAATTTTGGACAAAAAATATTTTTGCAAGAACAGCAAATATTTATGTCACACAGTATAATATTCTGCTCTTGCCACTACATTTGAATTTAGTAATTGCATGACTCCTTCTGAGTCACGCTGGTTCGTCACAGAGGATGTTCTACCATACGGTACTACATCCTCTGTTAATGCGCGACATTGTCGTTCTTCCAAAAGAAAACCCTGCTTTCTAATAATAGTTTGGTTCCGTCCGCGAGCCCCGTTCGCTTACCAATAGCGGACCTGCCCGCGCCTTTCCCCTCTGATCCTTCCCTACCTAACCACGCGAGCAACACTTGACTAGAACCACACCAACGCATCTTTTTATTATCACACTTTTTACTGTTCGCCACTTCACACCTTCTTCATTAGACTAGTCTATGCCGGATTGGTCCCGGATGCGTTACTTTCTTAATTATGTTAAACTTTGCCTACCTGCCGCCTTCCTAATTATCCTAATGCTCTACTCTCCCTATTACCCACGTGTGCTATTTATCCCGTCTACGTTGGTTTTCTACTCTCCTTATTACCCATGCATCCTATTTGTTTCCCATTTAACGCCTCCCTTTTCCATTCCTCGGCCCTGGTCCCCTAAGGCCGCCAACCTAACCCCCTCCGCCCATCCGTCACCCGCGTCATCCCTTCTTTCCCGGTTGCTCTCCCCCAACGCTTCTCGCCTGTCTTTAGCTGGCTGACTCGAGCGGCCTGGCTTATCGCTTTGTCAGAATACCGTACCTAATATCTAGCCGCCAGTCGACCAGAGTATCTACGTAGGAAGGGCCCGGATAATAGCGCCGGGTGAAGCAGTTGACCCCTTTGCTAAAGGTTTCGCATCCATAGAAGCCCCATGGCAGCCTTCTTACTCAGGCCAGGTAGCTGGACAGGCGGTCCACGGCGGGCTTGAGTTCCATAGGTTAGGCTCTCGGAGCAATGCGAACAGGGATAGGGCATTGGAGGCGAATTGGTGCCAAGGTGCTTTGAAGGGCGACTCCCCTCCCATAATCCTTTTTCTACCTATCCTAAATACCTATTCTATCCTAAAGTTTCGTCGGTACTTTTAGCCTCTCCATTTTCTTTGCAAATCTCTGTGACTCCACCCGCCATTCTATCACCTTACTTAATCTCCCAACCTCAGCTATGTTTCTTGGCCCTCTATATCCTGCCTTAACTAATCTCTTATCCTCTTCATTTTTAGTCTGTTTTTCTACCTTACACTCAAAAAGCACATGCTCAGCGTTTTCTTCCCCTTCTCCACGCTCACATTCTATCTCTTCTATGGATATTCTCCCTATTTTAACTAAGTATGATCTAAAGTTCCCATGTCCCGTAATTAGTTGTAGTACATCCCTATCTAACTTTCCTATTCTAGCTCTGATCTCCATGCTCTGTATGAATCTTGCTACTGGCCTACCTGTATTGGCGCGACTCCATCTCTCATCCCATAATTCTATTATATTTTCCCTTAACCTTCTCTTGACTAATGTTCTGGAGACGGTGTCTAACACTATCTCAGCCCCTTTCTCTATAGCTGCCTGTTTAGTTAACTCGTCTGTCCTCTCATTCTCTACATATGCTTTAATCCACCTTATCTTTATCCTAAGCCTATCTATTACCTCTCTATATACCTGCCATGTTTCTACCTGTAACCCAGTAGGGTCTCTCATACCCTCTAATGCCAACAAAGCTGATTTACTATCGCTATTTAGTGTACACTCCCCAAATGCAAAATCGTTATTCCTAATAAATTTTAATGCCTCTCTAATGGCAAGAAGCTCACACTGGAAAATGGAGCTCCACTCCCCTAATCTAAATTTCTCACTCCTTATTTCCCTTGCCACTACAGCACTTTGGTAGATACAACAAATTTATAATTTATTTTAGAGTTAGGAACAGATTAATTTGTTGCTACATCAAAAAATATTTGCTCTTCAAAATTCAACTAAATTCTGTGTAGTACCAACAAAACATTTTCTTGCCTGTACAAGTCGGTAAATATTTGCAAAAAAGAACTGAGAAATCCAATAGTTATTTCCAGAGAAATAAGCAAAAATATGACGGATCTGTTCTTTTAAACAAGAAGAAACTTAACAATCTTCTAATTATATTAAATATTATGAAGAAATAGGCGCAGTCAAAATAACGTTCAAGTGAAGATAATGAGAATCTTGAACATTTAGTTGAGTTTAGTGACGTAATCAGTAGTGAGGACGAATAATAAAAATCATTTTTTGCAATGTTATCAATCTTTTCTACCTTATTTTTAGTGTAATAATATGTTCCTGAAGATTCTTTTGCGAAAAACAGACTTTTTATGTTTCAAATTATTGTAAGATAACTTTTGACGATATAAGGATACAAGCCACGCGTTTTTCATATTATTGTAAGATAATCTACTGATTGTTCAATAAATTCTGTTTAAACATTTTCAGCTTTTGTATACTTTGTAATTACAACACAATATACAATAATTTATACCATTTTATGCAAGACTTGATTTCAGGATTTGAATAAAACATTTAAACTTGATTTTCTCAAAACCACTCTAATGTGGCATATACCCTTGTTGCACTAAGATGTTAATTTTTGTTGTGTGTTTTAAAAGAGTTTGAAACAATATCAAATAAAGAAGCCATGAAGACGTCACAGAAACCAATTACAAGGATTTTATCTCCAAAACCTTTTAAGATAAGTATAGCAACCCTTATATCATTGAATTCGTCTTGACAATCTCTATCCAAATATGGGATGATATACAGGGTGATCCATTTAAAGAGATTCAAGATGGCGGCCGTACGAAAAAACAATTAAAGATTTGATCTTAACTCTCTTCGCAAAACATGACAAACAATACCTACTTTAAGCTCTCCAAATTTCATTTGTCTATCTCTTACCGTTTCTGCGGAGGTAGCGCGTTTCCATACTTTTTAGCTACCCTGTATATAACCTGACGTGCTTTTTCTTGTTTAGATATTTTCATATATTTCTAAGATATATGTAAAGAGTGAGAAGTTTAAAAAGAACTCTCGGTATGGTTTGCAAAGCTGATTAAACTTTCTTCTGAGATTGAGTTTTTTAGTTCTTCTCTCTTCAGACCGGTTGAACAGGTTTTTCTCGATCAGTCGAAGTTTATGGGTCTATTGTATTTTATGTGTAGAGCAATTCTGGTACGATTTTCCTCTTTAGGTTATGTAAAATGATATTCTGCAATACTTATGAAAACAAGTGCAATGGTGTGGAAATCATCTAGTTATGCTAATTCAGTGTCACTTGATTTAATATAAATAAATTTCTCCAGCATTATCTAAAGAATAACATTAAAACAAGAACAATCCACTAAAAGATATTTTAATCCTGAAAATTTTAGATAGAAGGAAAAGCCTGGCGCTGCATTCAATTTTGAGAACTTTATGTGGGTTCTAGGTTTTGTTGTTAGTGTTTATGATTATAGGCTAAAGCGTAGATCAAATTCGTCTTTAGGTTATTACTGAGTATTAAAACACGTTACGTTATCTTAATGTAAACGATCTTGTATCTTCTTTATCTCAATGGTTTATCTCAATGGTAAACCTCAAATTTTAATAACCCTGTGTTTAACAATCAACAAAATGCATTAACTTTGAATGTGCCATTGTTTTTAATATTTAAATCGGGTTAATAAACCTCTACACTATTCACAAAACCTGCTTATATCCGTTTATTATATGTTAGATATGTTTTTTATGTTTCAGCAATAAGATGGTTGTGATCTTCGATTTTTCATTGTCTCCGCTAGCCTTGATTTACCTTTTCTATAAGAATATGTCCCAATTAAAAATTTCACAAATGTCAAATTGGAAAACTTTAATGAAACCTGCATCGTTTTTCCAAGTACAATTTAATTTATTATAGATTGCATTATTAACATTTGGATTCCAAAGCTATTCCCGAGCTATTATATCCTGTTGTAGTGTTTGTTATCTTACATCTAAATTATTAGTCATTATACAACTTTCTAAATAGATAATTACACAATTGCTCATTTACATTGTCTACTTCTGTATGTCAGTTTACTGTTTCATCATAAAATGATTTTGGTTTTGTGTTTTGAATAGGTTTGCCTCAGGGCTTTGTTACTATTTATAGCTTTGCATGACATAACTGGCTCTAATTTTAGTTAAGACAAAGTGCACAACCTGATATTCCCTAATGTGTATCTTCCAATCTAAACTCCAAATGGAATATATTATGAGAACATTCTGATTAGCTATTTGCACAAATATTACTACTCTTTCTGAGCCTCTACTCATGTTTCCTTCTTAATATCATGCTTCTCACTTAATCAAATTTAACGAAAACTAAAGTCTTCCAACAAAGAGAAA
>VTPC01000965.1:0-69062 GCA_011009095.1 Ignelater luminosus
ACCCATTCCAACCACCACACTGTTCTCACTGGGTTTTCCGTGGTTTCCCCAGTGGTTAAGGCAAATGCCGGAACAGTTTTGCACTTCCACGGCACACTACCTACACCTAGACACTCACACATCACTACTCCAACACATACACACTCTCACACTTCTCACCACACAATTCCAACACCTGTTCTGAAAAGAACCGTCGCGTCGAACTCCTCGTCGTCTCTGTGTGACGGCTCGCTGGCCGTCCTTGGGCACCACCACCGACGGGGATTATGGAGGACCTGCTTCCGGCCCGCACCACCATCGCCACCAGACCATCATCACCGTGGACTGCGGGCGTGCGGACTGCTTGGTACCCGACATGATGGCGTGCACGACAGGAGTTATTCCACCATTTTTCCAATTCACCAGCCATAGAGAAATTAAGTTTTCTAAATGGCAGCCACCTACGGTGGCATTTATTCATTGAGCCTCCTCATTATCGCTGGCGTCATTCATCAAGTAAACTGTTTTGGCTCTACAGACTTTAGCAAAGTGGTTTAGTCTATTGCATCTCACATCGCTTGCCTATTGTCGGACACTTATTATACTAAGTTTGCACGAGCAGCAGATACATTTTTTTTCACTTTTGAGCAACCGATTCCTTATCTGCCTGCAGGCTTTTATTATCTTTAAACTTAACCTTATTAACTGCATTAACTTCAGATGTACTTGCATTACTCATTTTATGAACTTGTTTTGATGCCTATTCGTCAGCTCTGCAAATATCTATGTACATTGCCAAGGTCAACTTAAGTACTTGTTTGTAATCATTTCTCTCTTAGAGATTGTTTCTGATTCCTTCTACCGCTAATTAAAGACTCAGTTAAAGTACCAAATTCACAATACTTTGCTTTCGTTGTTAGGTCAGTAATATAATCATCAGTGGATTGCATTTCACTTTGTGAACAGGAAAATAATAAATGTCGTAAGTACGTTTCATTTTTGTAAGGCATGAAAGCATCAAGAATTGTTTCCACAGTTGGAACTTGATCCAAATTTGGCAGGGAGCTGTCTTCCTTAGGTTCCAATTGCCATTCAAGCCACTTTCCCCGTGCTTCAACTGGATTACTGCCTGGCTCAAACGGCTTCGGAGGTTTGAGATTGGACATTATTGTTTAATTGTGGGTTTTATGTTCACACAACAGGTGTGTTTTCTTCAATTTTTTCGTTTTAGTGATTAATTATAAGGGAAAGATACCGCCACTATGTAACATGAGCGAGTCAGAACTGTCCTTTTATTATTTTTATACATACATTGAATCATATAGTACATCGAATATAACTACCTACATCTACATTACAGTTAGAGTAATTGCTATACTCTTGACTAACTGAAACTTAAATCTACACATTCTTCTACCCAGCGGGCCGAGGTCTTCTTCTTAATGTGCCACTCATATTGGAGATTGGATATCATCAAGGTTATCCTAATTTTATTTACAGCTAATCTAAACAGCTCGTTTGTGGTGCAGCCAAACCATTCTCTCAAATTTCGCTTCCAAGTCATTCTTCTACGGCCTGGATTTCTTCCTCCTTCAATTTTTCTCTGCATTATGTTCTGCCTGTATTTTTGTCCTCTCATTAAGTGGCCCAAGTATTCAAGGTTTCTTCTTTTTATAGTCAGCATGATTTCTGATTCTTTCCCTATTTGATGTATTAATTCTATATTTGTCACCCTGCCAACCTTATCTTTAGTATCCGACGGTAACACCCACATTTCAGAACTTTCAATATTTTTTATGTTGTTCTGTTTGAGAGTCCACGCTTCAACGCTAAACACGTAGTTTTTCAACATTCTTAATCGCAGGAGCATATTTATGTCACGGTTGCAGAAAAACTTTTTCATTTTTATGAAAGTGGCTCTGGCAATTTCGTTACGTCTTTTTATTTCATTGTTTTGATCACCTCTTCCGTTAATTACAGCTTCTAGATACTTGTAATTTGTTACTTTTTCGATTTGAGCACCATTTATACTAATATAGGTAGGACTAATTGCATTCTAACAACCATATATTTAGTTTTCTTGACCTTGATTTTTATCCCATAGAGTATTCATATTTTTCAGTAAACGCTGTAAGTTCTCTGATGTTTTTGCCAATAAGACAGTATCGTCCACGTATCGAATACCAGGTGTATACCTATGAAATGAGACTTTCAGCTATTAGACCACAGATGTCGCTAGGAGTATTTTTAAACTGTCCCAAATGTCTTATTTTTTTCGTCTGTCATCTGTCAACAATATTCAATTCATTGTTTGTGATGTTTCATACAACAACGCATTTTTTTCGCTCTTAAAAATGTCGAATTTCGTGCCTTCAAACTACGATTTGCGGACATCGTTGATTTTCTGTTATCAATTGAAGAAAAACGCTTCTCAAGCTCATCAAATGCTTATAGAAGCTTACGGTGGACATGCTCTAAGCAGAGCACAGTGCTTCAGGTGGTTTGAAAAATTCCGAAGTGGTGATTTTAGCGTGGAGAACGAGGAACGTGGCCGGCCACCGAAAAAGTTTGAGGACACCGAATTGCAAGCATTGTTGAATGAAGATGATGGTCAAACGCAAGAAATGATGGCAGAGCAGTTGGGAGTGACCCAAAAAACCATTTGCAAACGTTTGAAAGACATGGGCATGATTTTAAAGGTCGGAAGATGGGTGCCGCATGAACTGACTGAAAGGCAGCAAGAGAACCGAAAAACCACTTGTGAAATGCTGCTCTCCCGGTTCAAAAGGAAGTCTTTTTTGCATCGAATCGTTACGGGTGATGAAAACTGGGTGTATTTCTCCAATCCCAAGCGTAAACGATCGTATGGTCCGCCCGGCCACAAGCCAAAATCAACGGCCAAACCAAATCGCTTCGGCCGCAAGGCAATGCTGTGTGTTTTCTGGGATCAGCATGGTATGATTTGGTACGAGCTATTAAAACCAGGTGAAACAGTTGACGGTGCACGCTACCAACGACAATTGGCCGATTTGAACAGCGCTATACACCGAAAACGCCCAGAATATGCCGATCGGCGTCACAAAGTAATTTTTCTTGATGACAATGCACCACCACATCGAACAAGAGCGACCCGGGAATTGGTGGACCGTACGATTGGGAACCGCTGGTGCATGCGGCTTACTCACCAGACTTGGCGCCTTCCGATTATCATTTGTTTGCATCGATGGGCCACGCACTTTCCGAGCAGCGCTTCAATTCTCACGAAGAAGCCAAAAAATGGCTCGATGATTGGTTTGCGGCCAAAGACGGCCAATTTTTTTGGCGCGGCATTCACAAATTGCCTGAGAGATGGGTAAAATGTGTCGCTAGCGATGGCTATTATTTTGAAGATTAAATTTGTAACCATTTTTTGTTAATAAACGTTTAAAATTGAAAAAAAAAGTCTCATTTCATAGGTATACACCTATGTATTATTTATAACCTCTCCGTTGACTACTATTCCTTCGTTTGCTCGTAAGAGGGCTTCTTGACAAATATTTTCACTACAAACATTAAACAGGAATGGCGACAAGATGCATCTTTGTCGCACTTCTCGTCGTATTTCTACTTCTTGTGATATCTGATCTTCTATTTTTACATTAGCTTTTTCATTCCAATATAAATTCAGAATTATTCGTAGATCTTTATTGTCAGTGTTCTTACCTTCTGGAATGTCTTTAAGGTCATCATGGCGTACTCTGTCAAACGCCTTCTCGAAATCTGTGAAGCGGGCGTGTATTTCCTGATTTATATCTAGGCATCTCTGTGTAAGTACATTTAACGCAAAAAGAGCTTCTCTAGTTCCTAATCTTCTTCTGAATCCCATCTGCGTATCGCTAATGTCGTTTTCCAATTTCTGGTATATTCGTTTATGGATGACCCTAAGAAATACCTTTAATAGATGGCTCATTAATGATATAGTTCGATGGTCCGAACATTTCTTTGTATTAACTGTTTTGGGTATCGTAACAAACGTATACAGAAGCCATTATGCGTTATATATCATTCTGTAGGAATCCAATCAGGTCCATTTGCCTTTCTGGTCTTGGCATTTTTTATCGCGAGTTCTAATTCTTCCTTTAGGATTTCGGGTCCAGTTTCACCACTTATTATCTAAAAGATGTTGTTTCTATCGTCTTCAAATAAGTCTCTTATGTATATTCAGTCCATTTCTCAATTTTGTTTTCTAAATCTACAATAATCTTTCCCTCTTTTTGATTTTTGCTTTGGGTTCCTGTTATCTCCTTCACTTTTCTGCGCATATTAAATGTGCCATACTTTCTCTCAAAATTTTCCATCGTTTCACATTGTTCTTTAATCCACGATTCTTTGATTTGCTTTATTCTTCGTTTTATTTTTCTATGTATTTTTCTGTATTTTCCCACGTGATTTTTTATTTTTTGCGTTTCGTCTATTAGCTCTAATATATTTTGTGTCATCCACACCTTATTTCTGTTGGTAGTCTTGGTTAGATGTTTCTCACCTGCTGTTTTTGTTGTTGTATTAATGAAATTTAATTTTTCATTTACATTGTTTGTGCTGCGAATTTGGGTCTCTGCTCTACTAAGGTTGTTGTTTATTTCTTCCTCGACTATTTGTCGTAGGTGTTCATTTTTTATTTTGTTTAGATCTAATGTTGAACTGATTGGTTTTCTTATTTTGTTTGGCCTCGTTTTGATCACAGAAACCACAGGGTTGTTATCGGAAGCAATATCAGCTCCAGGGTAAGTCTTGGTGCTTTTAAGGGCGTTACGGTACCTCTTTGTCAACATAATGTAGTAGTTTGTCTTTCCCTACCGGATCTCGGTATCCGATTTCCGTGATCAGTAAGATTCTGTACTTGCATTTTGCCATGATGATTATTACAAGGGGTACTCCCCGAATCTTTAATGCAGTGGTTCCCTGTTGCCTTGTGCATCCTTATACCGTTGACTAATTACATAGTTCTTCCGCCTTTGAGGTCCATTTCTCGGCCTCAGGACAAACGAGTGCCGGCTGTTCCACCCGAAGCTGTTGTCTGTTAAGTGGTGACTGCTTATATCGACAGTCATTCGGTCCCTACTCGCTTTTGCCACGTAATTAGTGCCCACCTTCTACCGCGTGGAGGTACAAGTTCGAATTTTTCCTTTCTCAATACCTCCGGAGCTTTAGAAGACCGAGTTGGTCTGATGTTATTTCTGATTTTTTGAAGTTTACAGTTTAATTATCTTAGGATTTGGAATAATTTTTCCACATTGTAAACGTTTTGGGTGCATTGCAATGATGGTAATCGAATTTCTAAAATTTGTTATTTAAGCCCTTCACGTATCACATTACCTAAACATTGTTTTGTACGACACACACTATCAATCATAACCCACTTCCAATACATTTTATAGGTTGCAATTATAGGAGACCTAATTCATTGGTTTCCGTAATCCACAACACTCTCTAGGTTTAAGGGGTACCCATACCATAGGGATACTCTTGATAGTTTTGACGCCTAGTTAGCATGGAGCATCGTATATGATCCATCAGTTCTTTGATTTCAAGATTGTTCGTTTATTATAAAAAATATAAGAAAGCAGTAAAAAAAGGAACTTTTGGATTTTTCAGTGATTTAAAAAATAATTCTCAGAGATAGCTACTTTCATCAAATTTAAAACGACCACTACCGAACAAGTTTGATGGTATAGATCGGTTTGAATGTACATAACAAGCTTTTACTTCGAGTATAAGTGTATAGAACAACATACCGGAAATAAAACGTTAGTTTTTTCCTTGAGTTCGATTTTCCAGAGCACTTTTTAAGTTACTAGTTTAGTTTTTTGTTACTCACTTAAATAATCAGTCTTCGTAATTACATAACTTCCGTTTGATTCGGTTATTTTGTTAACTTCATTAATTTGTTTTTGTTTTGATTTTTTTAATTACCTTGAAATGTTCGACTTTCTAGGTCTGATATATGTAACGTGATGTGATTTTTTGATCTGTCTATTTTTATTCTTGTTTTTTTCTTTTAGTTCCTATTATGCTTATGTGCTGCAGAGTATCAGTTTTATTTTTTTATTCATCAGAAATATCACAGTTATTATAGACGCTTCGGAAAAATCCTTGCAATAAGTACTGAAACCTTTTACTTAATGCAAACATTCCCACTTCATTACCTTTAAGTGCTTTTTCTAATGCAAATGGAGATCTTAAAAAAGGATAGGTTGATTTACTGCTAGGAATTATCCAAAATTACTTTTAAAGGAGAAACTTTTAAATATTGTTTTTTAAGTTTCTTCCTGATTTTTATTTGAACTTTCTTCTATATGTTATTACAATTTTAAACATTCTATATAGAAGATGATGAATTTGCAAAATTATTACCTAGTTAATTGTTTATGCATACAGTGTTCACATTTAATTAATTACTCGCTTATACTTGAAACTACATTTATATGCATATTTAAGCGGCTTTACTTTGCGAAATAAAACCTTAGTTTGTTTGAAAACAATACCCTAATGAATTATTAAAAATACAAGTTATTCTTTTAAATTGTAATAACATCCCACTTATGATCCATCGAAATATCATTAACAATTAAAATAACTAAATTAAAAATAATAAATCCCATTTCACCACCTACTATAATATTTACTAGAACGTGGGCAAACGTACCTAGGTTAAATTACAATGTCTCGTGGCCTTGTTACATTTCAGAGACGACTTGCATAATCATCATAAATTAAATACCACCATCTAAGAAGCATTTAGAAGATTAGAACTTGTAATTTGCGTCGTAGTTGCGCACAATAATGCACAGGAGCTAAATTTAACAAATAGAGTTCAAGTTGTTTATCATGCAAATGGAGGAATTATTTTATTAAACGGCTTATTTGTTGTAATACATATCTCACAATACCAACAATTGCACACACATTAAAGGATTAAACATTATTGAATTAATCTAAATTTAGAATAAGAAACTCCCAAGGACGGGACGTTATACTTTTAATGTACCAAATTTCCGGTTAATTCTTACTTTTTAAACGTATACAGCCATTAACACCATATTAAACGTAAATAACAAGGGAAATCCTCAATGAAAGGAGCAAAACAAGGATGGTTGCAGTCTGCAGAGTTAAGGCACTATGTTAAAGGCTCGTGCATGAAAAAGAAATGGAAACGTTATTTTGTAATAAAACTTTAACTGGCACGTCCTGTGGTTTGGAGTAAGAAATCTTCACCGTAGATTAGTTGCTCAGAAATTCATTGTGTTAGCTAAGTTATTCAAGCGTTTCGGGTAACTATGATTTGTTACGGTTAGTTTTTCTTTAGGTGGTTTTTTTTAAATGCGATTATTCCATACTATCAAGGACTCTTGCATATACATGTTACAATTACAATATTAAAAAGTATTCACAAGAAATATTTTAAAAGAGAAATTAAAGGAGAATTTGTTAAAATTTTCCTATAAAAATTTTTTTTTATTTTATTAGGAAAGAAAGAATGTATCAAAGCCATTCAAAGAAATAAACAAATCTACAACAGCTCAAAATAATGCTTTGAAGAATTTTCTTAAACAAATTCATCTAATTTACAAGGTCAACTTTTTGTCTAGACCTCCTACAGAATTCACTTTGGTAGCTATTCTCACGAATTGGACATTTTTCATGCGAAATGCAATTAGGCTACACGGTGAGAGGCACTCAAAAAGTCGATTAGGAATAAGAATTAAGATTGTGTAGACCTTTGTATATTAATCTTCTTAAAGAAGAGTTTTAAAAGAAAGAGTTGAAATTGAAATGTTATTGATATAAAAAACATCAATTCAGTTTGGAAGCTTTTATGGTAAATGGAAAACCTGAAAAGGCCGTTCCGTATTTATCAGAAGACTCTAACGTCCAACAGAATTCCTCTTCAACTGAAACAAGGAGAAAACCAGAACCCAATCTTCTCTAAAGCCTCACATTTTTATCAGTTGTAGTAAATAGATGCTTCCAGTTCATCTTCCTGAGGTAAACAGAGTGGTTTGTTAATGTCAGCACGTCCTTTCGCCAAACCTGACAAGAAGTCGTTTGCTAGAGTAAAGAAGGATTACCAAACCATAAAACACAAAAGGTAAACCAATCTAAAATGTCCAAAGACAGTTATACCCTTGGAGATGAAGGTAAGACTTAACAAACGAAACTAACATCCATACAGGAATTCAATTCGGTAGCACAATGTACAAGAAGTGTCATAGACGTAAACAGAAACAATTTAGAACTTAATTTAGTTAACGTAACCACCAAAGCGTGTTATGCTCAGAAAATAGTTACCTTGGAGCTTTCTAAAGAGTCTAAGCAGTCTTTGAAATGTAATAAATCAAAGGCGACACGATTTCATTACAGCTGTGGAAAATTGAATGTTACCAAGTCTTCTTGTTTTAAATGCTTGCTTCTGTCTCTGAAGATTTGGCCCGCTGGATTTCGGAAAATAGACTTAAACTTGTTCGAACGTTAGTTCATTTATTTGATCGACTAAACATCGTGTTTAACATTTTAATAAAATGCGGTTCGTGGTTGCTTGTTTGTACTTCATGAAAAGATCTAGATCGCCTTCAATGACTGATTCTGTATCACAAATCATAAGTTCTTATGAAAAAGTCAGGAAGAAATCTTTTTTTGGCGCAAAGGATAAAGTGGCTTAAGATAAACAACAACTTTTCAAAGGTTTAAAAAATATTCTCTTTCTAAAAGATTTTTTTATGGAAACAGAAACGAGGCCAAAGGTCGCACTTTTCTAAATTTATAAAATTTCTATAATTGTAGGACGATCTAAGCCTCTATCTGTGATGAAAACGACTACGGATGACAACCGCTAAGAAATTTTTGAGTCAAACTGAAAACCTAAACACTTTTTACTATTTTCATTACTACAATGCTGAATCTTCATCCTGATCATGGTACGCCAAAGAACGAAGCTTTATTGTTCTTTGCTATCAAATATTCTGCAATTTTTGAGCTAACAGGAAGTTGTCACGGTTGTCTCGATTACTGAGTCACAGATTTTTATGTGTTTATAAGATAAGCAAAGCTGATTCCTCATGATTTGCAAGAATTCTGCGAGTCGTTCGTTCTTGTTAACTCGTACCGTTATGGCGCGCTTGCTTAACTTAAATATACAAATTCATATCGGAAGAACAATTAAAATAAAAGTAACTTCATTACACACCCCTTCTAGAGAAAAGCGTACAGTGCTTTTTGGAACTCACTTACAAATTCACTAAAACAAAACTAAACACTATCACTAGCACGCACTGGTTTCTTCACGGAACTTGCCGTTCTGGTTGAGTTACGGCTTGCTGGAGCAGGGGTAGGACGTGGAGTGGGTCTCCAAATGGTCACAGCGGAAGCAAAACAGGCGGCTCTTCTCCTTACACTTCCAGCGGCGGTGTCGATTCTTGATACCTCCGTGTCTGGATTCAACAGCTGTTCCACGAGGTGGAAGATGCCTGGATGAAGTAGCAAAATTTCAACTTGGATTCCTAGCGACTACAACCCTTGGTTGACTTGGCAACCTCAAGTCCAGATGGTGGATCGCAGCTGGAGGTAGCTGGCTTATCCTCGGCGATCTGGATAAACATTTCTTGCAAGGATGACGATGGCGGAGGACTCTGCTGATATTGAATCGGCGAACTCCCAGTCATCGGTTGTCTGCGCCTTCCCGGTAGGTTCGATGACTTGGTACTGGTTCTCTTAGCCCACGCTCTAGCGTTGTTCGATGTCTAGGTTTAATCAACGGTGCGACAGTCAGGTAGGATTATTTCACGCGCTTACACTCTAAAGCGAGGAAACTCGACGGTTCTCCATCGGTTCCCGATCGATCGAAGTGGAGGCTCAGGTTGGATAGGAAAGCCATCTCCAAAATAATTTCGTGCGCCAGTGTCGTCATGTAATGCACGAGATTGAATCTCTCGCAATCAAGAACCTTGATTCGGGCCTGGAATGCCTTAGTCACTTGGGCATATTCCTGGTTTGTAACGGTGGCACTTTTGAACCTGGACGGACCGCTGTAGTTCTTCAGTAAACGAACAACTTTGTCTCCCGCGAAAGTTGCAACGGAACCGGCGTCTACTAAAGCCCTAAACTGGCGTCCATTAAAGCCAACAAGAACGAAGGGTCTGGTGTCCACTACATCGAAGGCGGCGGCTGAGGAGCCGACTTCAGGTTAAGCCCCTTAGTTGCTGGCATTTACAGTCGACGGACTTAGCACCTCTTTCCCCGCAGCGGGAACAAAACACGATCGATCGGTTCTAGAATCGGTTTGGAGATGTCCACTTTGGCAGCATATCTAACTGCCGATGGTCTTGGCACCGGCGGTCCAGTACTTGGCCTGCTCACCGTACTTGGTTGGGTATTTCTGGTTGTCGATGCTTAGGACAGGCTTGCTAGTTCTGGCCTACCCTGGTTCCGTACCATAGGCGGCTAGTTCACTTTTGTTTCCAGTTGGGTTGGCTTAGTCGTGATCGTAGTTGATTCATAATTTCGCGGAATCGGGGCTACAAGCTTTGCCTCATGCTTCGATCTCAGCTGAGGATGAAGCTCTTCGTATTCCCGTAGAGGAAATACCATATTGTACAGTACAGGCGATATTCCGGTAACAGATTGCGATGAAGCCAGAACAATCTACGGAGTATAGAGTTTGCATATCAACAATGTATTCCATAGCCGACTTGTTCTCGCGCTGGGCGCGCCTGCTAATTTCGGCTTTTGGGTTGATTTTATAGTCGGACGGCAGGTAGAAGTCGTGGAAGTACAGGAGAAAATCGGGCCTGGTTGTTCCGGTACCAGTATAGTGCTGTTCCGGACATCAGTTCGGATAGTATCACCAATAACTGGTCTTTCGGAATACTGTGGCGGGCACTGACCTTGTCTAACCTTTCTAAAAAGGCGATGGGATCTGCCTTCCCGACAAAGTTAATCCTCCAGTTGCGGGTCTTGATATTGACGGTAGTCAGACTTACTTCCTGTACGTTTGGCGGTTGTCGGGTTAGTATGGAGACGGTGTTTACGGCGTAATATAAGGGAAACTGGCGATGGTGGGCTGTTGGTACAACAGGTGGGTTATTTGGTGTCTAACGCCGACATCCCGGTATCTTGATCTTAGAGTCGTCTGGTCGTCATGGAACATAGACAAGAATATAGCAGCCTTGGGTTTCTTTGGTATGAAAGACACAAGGGTTACTTTACTGTTAAATTCAAACTGTGACGACCTTACGCTTTGATGTCCAAGACTCAACTCTATCTGTACTTATATAATTTAGAAAATCTGAAAAAATTGTTACGATATTAAACAAAGCAAACCCAACACAAAATGGCATTTAAAACCAAAAGACACAACACAAGTTATCATAAATAAAGAAATTTACAAATTAAACTGTTAATTTTTCAATTCTGTGTACAGAATTCTTGATGTTAAATACAAACAAAACGTATGCTGCTACAAACATAAGCATTCAGACAAATCCAGTTATGCAAAACATCTATTAGAACACAAACAACCATATTACATTTTTACAATAAACTTCAACTAGGTGTTTTGGAAACAATTAAAATTTACAACACACAGTACTGTTAATAATTAATGAGCAGATTAATCTCATAAAATCTCTGTTACTACAGGTGTTGGATGAAGACTGAAAATCACAATTTCAGTTGGTTACCACGATAAATTAATAATGATTATCAAGGTTATATAAAACAGTGGAAATGTGTTTTATTATAATTCCACAAAGTAAACTTGAAGAAAGATACTATGTACCTCGTTTTTCAGTGGTTATCAGTTACACAATTAGGAATTCTCGACCAGCAATAAGTTTTAGATAGATACTCGAATGTGAAATTCGGCTTTTAAGTGTTCAGCAACTTTTTTCAGCATTTTCTTTAAAAGTTTATGTAGATGTAGTTTATCCCCTGTCTAGTAATGCGAAACCATAAAAGTCCTTTAGCAGCATCATCATGTTTAACTATTTATTAGCTTTACTTTATTATTTTGTGGACAAAAAACTGCCTCTTTTATCGAGCTCGCTTTTTATTATTTGACCGATTAAATGTTTTTTCCTAATTGTGCTCTTCTATTCTTTATCATTTTTCCAAAAAACCATTACATGCTAGAATATTATACTCTACGTTTTATGGTGTAGTTAATTATTGAAGTTAATTGCGCTGAACGGACAATTTTAAATTCATTTACTTTGAAGTTTATTTTGGAAATGTTTTAACTTTTAACTCTCGGTGATTGCTGGGGGTTTAGAGAAGTAAAGACAAGGTCGACAGAGTGATTATCCTCTCTAGAACAATACACTTTATTGTTTAATGAAAACAAAATTTCATAACTATTCCCATTATTACACCTTTTAATTATTTGTCAATCAAAACTATTTTTATTCAATTTCTCTCGAAATCAATAATTGTCCTCGACCTGGCACACTAAATAATTTCATAAGATCGTAAAAACATGATCTTTTCCAGTTTATTGTTTAAACTGGTCGGTTTTGTTATAAAGCAAGTCGAATCGATACAATTTCTCAACACCAGCACGTTTGTTAATCTGTAATACCGCGTTTACGTCAATCTACTTAAAAATTAAAAGTGTCGATATCCGTTTGGTATACATAGTGTAATGGAAGTTCCGATTTCTATTAAATGAAATTAATCGAGTTTAAAACTGTTGAGTAATTAAAAAAATAATAAATTGCTTGTTAAACGAGTTTCTAATAATTGCTAGGATATATGTAAATGTTACGATAATTATGGCTGTTTAATGTTTACTTGAACTCGTAAAATATGTAAGTAATAAGGTCAAAGAAAATTTCATTTGGAAAAAAAATTATAATTGTAGAGTAGTATTTTACTATGTATGTAACAGCTTTGAAACTGTTGAGCTTTCCTGTTTCTTTGGTTTTATAAAATGGTGGAACACAAAACTTAAATAAATATGTTACTTTCTGTGTAGGTTGTTTACACACAGAAAAAAGCTTGTTGACATTTATCTTGACCATGACCAAATAAACAATCGATTTGTGTAAACAGAACAACAACGATAATTTCATAAGTTTCATTCATGTACTTCAGGAAGTAATTAAATAATAAACTGACATGAGATAATACAAGCCGATAGCAGTTATTTATTGCGACAAGAAGTGATGTAAACGCCCTTTTGAGTCGGATGTTTGATTCAAAAGCATCAGTTTTCAAGGTTATCTGAGAGCAAAAAATTTAATTTTCAAGTAAACAGACTCTAGAAATGAAATAGTGATAGCACAATGTTGCTTTGAGTGCACAAGGATAAAATAACAGTAAACAAAGGTGGCATGACAAATACCACGATGATACATACATATAAAGCAAGGTATGAGATACCCACCAGTGATTCTTGCATCATCCCATAAAGCTTGCAAATACTTTTTTTTTATCCTCTATGCCATAACAATTTCCAAGTGCTTACTAACAAAACATCAAGATTAGATAAAGTCATTTAAGCAGGCTAAATAAATTATATTCCTCTTTGTAGTTACACTTTTAATACTGCCCGCCTCAAGCCAGAAAAATCAAAAACAGGAACGGCAAATATGATCTAAATTGTATCAATTTATTTATCATAAACAGTCCTGCGTGAGGAACAATTATCATTATCATAGTTAAATTTTTAAGATTAATTAGTAGTCTGCCATGGGCAAGACTTATCTGCTCTCTTTAAATTTTTTGCTTGAAACGAACAACTATCTTTTTTTCTTGGAAATAGAGTTTACGAGAGAATGAAATAATAATGAAGAATAAAAGAATTGAATGAATGCAATTTGATCGTGTTGTTGTTTAAAGGACGAGATTGATTTCGTTATTCAATTAAAAAAACATAAAAACATCTACAATGTTAAATTCATTGCGTTTTTTTATAAATGAAAAATAGTCTTTTGACTTGTTTTTAAACACCTGCAGATGAACTCAGCATAATTCTATAAAAAATAATGTCGTTGTTATCATGCCATAAATTGCAACCTTGACATTGAGATGAATTTCGCAGTATTATACGATGATGCGATCTTAATAAATGATAAATGGGAATGGCAGAATTTCTAGTTAATGAATTACAATTTAACTTTATGTAAAAATTATTTTCATGTTTAACTTTCTTATACTTAGAGTTTACTTAGCATAAACTAACTTAATTCACAAAACAATGTCTTAAATCTAGGTTTACAAATAGTTTTATAAGTAAATCATTCAAATTAAAGCTTAGTAGCTGAAAGCGGACCACGGTAGCCACCTTTTTTGTATTGAGTTTTTTTTCTTCGTAGTAAGTACTTTCATTTTGTTTTAGATCATAAGGTTATATTAAATAGAGTTTGTACTACTTTATAAAATAGTATTAAGGATATTAAACTTAACATAAAAGAAACAGTAGGGATTCTTTGAAAACATGAAAACTGACTAGTGTACCCCATAAGCGGGGAATAGTGGCCACAAGTATGGGGTACACTCGTCTCCCATTTGTAACTCATGAAAACACAAGCTAAACAAAAAATTTGCTACATTACATTATAGCCGCTAAGGACGATACCGAATCTATAAGAGCTTGGTAATCTGATAGTGCGTCCAGTATTCAACGGTGGTGGAAGAACTATAACAACATCTTCAATTGTTATTGTTGCTTCATCTGTAACATTAAGAAATACAAACTTGCTACTAGCCTTTTTTAGGAAGTTTACATCATACTCCTTACAATTAATACTATCGATCTGACCAACAAAATATTTTATGGACTTCTTTGTAGCAAACCTAACTAAAACGAACACAAATATTTATGTTGCCAGGGGTTCTTCGGAAATGTCAAGTCAGAGAAGAATTTGTTTGAAGGAGTAGGTAGCTCTGTACTAGAGGATAGTCCTATGTATTGATCTGCAAGAGTTACTGGTCTCGCGTTTCTCTTCCTGATGGACTAACAGACTTAGCACAAAGCTGCATTCTTCGTTGTCATACACATATTTATTTAGAGGAAAAATATCTGTACTTTTGAAAGCAGATATGCAATTTTTCTGAGTAAAAGCAAGTGAATAGGCGACGCCTAGTAACTCAGCAATTTCATAAATTGATATCTGCTTACCAGGATTAGATACCAAGATCTACACGTATCATTGTAATAGCATTTTAAGAGGCCACATGGCTTGTGTGTGGCGGAATTGTAAGAATTACGACTCCTGAATTCTTGGTCAGTCTAACAACTTCATAAGTGCGCCTTGTGATTATCCATAATCAAAAGTACAGGGTCCTTTAAAGAAGGTTTAGTGTATGTAATAAAATGATCCATCCAGTTTTTAAATATTTTAGAAGTAATGCATCCCGTAGGCGAAGTTGCACCGACTGCGGCTATTGGATTCTTGATAATATTATCTTTGAAATTGTAATGTTTTATTACTTCTGAATTATACATTATGAAACTTAAACATCATAGTTTATTTCACAGATACATACAAGATACAATACAAGAACTGTAAAACTACAGTTTTTTTCATCACCACAAAACGTGACTTATGTATATAGATGGTGGCACAATCCCTATATTCTTCCTGCTTGTTTTGAGCATGGGATTCAGAATTTTGTGAGAGAGACTTTGTATTAGATATTTCCAAAGAGTCTAGTCTGTGTTAATGGAAAGACAAGAGCCAGCTTTTTCACTTCCTACTATACCACTGTATTTTGTTACTCGCATTAGAGTCACGCAGTTTATTTGGCTCAACACATTTAAAAAACCGTAACACTCGTGAACCAGTTAGAATATGATTAGCAGGACAGTCAAGCTTTTAGTTGTTGGTACATAAACAGATATGCTGATTTACGTATTACCTACAAAAGTTTTTACGTACGCAAACCTTTCTCTAGAGCTGCTATTTCAAAGGCATAGAGACACAAAATCAGAACGGCGAACTCATATAATTTGTGGTATGAGCTTGTTGTTAGATTGAGATCAGGATTCTCTGATAGAGCAACGGAAATTAAGTTTAACAAACTTCCTCTTATAAAACTTCTTTCCCTATGTATTACAATTCTGCTTTAATTTACAATAAATATTTCTCTTACCCGGATGTATTGGCATTCAGAAAGCTTGATAAACATGAAGACGATTTACAATAGCAGAACGCAGCTCTTCTTTTTAATCATGTATTTCAATATCGCTCCTTGCTCCAGAAAGTATTGATTGTATTTTATTTTTACATTCTAGAAAAAGAGGGGCCATCTAAAGGCCAGATTCTGACCACTCCCTGTATATGATTGCCTTTAAGAGATCGAGAAAGTTAAAATTAGGTAGAGACAAAGATAAAAATTTCAGAAAAAAATTTTTATATGAAGAGTCTTAAGAAACTTTTTATAAAATCTTTGAAAAATTGTGAAAAATAAATATAGAAATACCGTAATCGAGTGGTTCTCAAACTTCTTTCGTATACGCTTCCCTCTTTTCACTTGAACAAAAACTTGCTCATCTTGGCAACGCTGCCGCAATACTACTTATACGTTCCATTAACTTTACTGGCAAAAATTACAAACCAATAGATGGCTCTAAATTTTGTAAGTTTGGGGTAAAACATTTGAACAACAGCTGCAATCGGCGTTACCTGAGCTAACGAAAAATTCTCAGATTTGATGATTTTACAACCAGGCATTTGCAGATGATCAGATAATCTTATTAACAACTTTTTCTACGAAGATATTGGAAGGTTTGAAACGTTTACCAGAGACAAGCAAAGAAGAACCAGCTACAAAGCAGCAGGAAGAAAACACATAGCAGGTTTATAAGTACGAGGAAATTGACACGAGAACCAGTCCTGTAAGACAAATGCAAAATCAAAGAATGCAGTTAATGATGATGATGATAACTTACTGATCACATATTCATCATCTTTGATTACAGGCTCATTATTGGTGGAATCCATAGCTATCTCTTCTTTTGTACCTGTTTCAGCTTCAATTATATCGTTTTTCCTTCTAATAACAGCTGAGGTGTTGTTTTTTCATTAACAGTAACGGTCTTTTCATTATGATTATCATTTTCATGTCTATTATTATTTATAAATTATGTTTAGTAAATTTAGTACAAGCTTTCCTGTGGGTTCATTAATTAGTCTATTTCTTTTCTCATGCAGTGTGAAAGCGTGAGTTCAGTGCGTTCAGATGCTATACGTGGCCAATATTCACCAACCATCTTAAATTATTAAACGTTTCATTCCACCCTATAACAGCATCAGTCCGCTGAGCCGCTGTCCACAAATATTCTTGTGCAGATTTACCTTCTTTAGTCTTATACTCGGTATATTCTTTCAGTAGACCATCAGCTTCAATATCAGAAGTTGCTTCTGATAAGTATCTACATACTCCACAACTTGGACTAAGACCTCTTCATTATTCAAAGAGCACTCCCTTTTTAGTTTTAGGCAAAGAAATTTGCTGCTTTATGTACTGTTCAAATGCAGACGCAGCTTAGGCCTGTTACTAAGGTTTCTACATGAGAAAAATCTATGTAACATCCTTCGGACTGTTAAGAAGAAATAAAACATTTATCCAACGACATTTACCACCTATACCGGATCCATTGATTTCATCGATTATCTTATCCCACTCTTTCTTAAAATATGTACTGTGCTTGACTTTTCCACGTGTCTTCAAAAGTTTTCTTTTTTGGACTCATATTAGAGGGCTGCTGGGAGAGTTAAACCCTTTCCAAACAAACTCCAAGCTGTTGAGATTTCACAAAAACGCTGGCTCTCATTTTACGGTCATAAGTACAGATGATTTTCCAAGCAATGCCCTTTTCTGAAAGCTAGGTACATTTTCTACCTTTTCTCTATCGATAACGCACCATCGCATCCTTTATGGAAATAAGATTTAGAATAGAAATCTGCAGAAAATTGGGCTTGACGTATGTAGGTCTTGTTGTTCATCAAGACATTCAGTCAAGATTTATCGCTTCCCTGTCATCCACTATTTTTGTCCAACATCTCACAACCCTGCTTGATTTTATAAGTTTGAAGTTTTAATTTCTTCTTGGCCTTCTGAACCAGTGAATGCCAACATTGGTTACTTCTGTCTCGGGCGGATATGTTGGGGCTTAGGGCCAACTTTTCACTTTTTGGATTGGTTAGCTTACCCTTACGACCAGATTCCGACACCCTTTCAGTGCTCAGACCCTTTTTGAACTTTCAAATAACATCCATGACGTCAGAGTAGCATATTTCATCTATTTGGCGACAGACCGAGGCATTTTACATGTTTGTGACGACGAAGTTGTTTGGTAATGATGGCGGCCGTAGCCGTACGCAATGAAAATCATAAGATAAACTTAATAAAGCAATCCACAATGACAAAATGTACGTTTAACCGTGAGTAGACCTAGGTAACGGACCAACTACATTGATGGAGATCGTCTTCCAAGGTTTTGAAACTACGGGACGCCTTTGTATCAACCCAGCAGGTTTAGTCGTCTGCCTTAGTTTACGAGTGATACAAGTTCGATATTTAGCGACATATTTATGAACATCACAAGGCATACGCGGTCAATAATACTATCTAGCAATTCGTTCGAAAGTTTTCCAAACGCCTAGATGAGCGGCTGTCGGTGCGTCATGAAAACGAGCAAGAATCTCAGACCGATGGTGTTTCGGAACCATTTCGTTCTAGTGTTCCTCATCATCCTATAATTCAGGATAATCACTCTGAAGATGTTTATAATACAACCTGTCATTCTCTATTTTACAATTCGAAAACTTGAAAGAACTACGCATGATTCAAGTGAACATTCGTTTATATCAAATATCATTTATTAGCTACAGGAACATTAGAAGATGAAGAAACGACATTGACAATATCTAACTCGAAGATTATTTTTCTTCAAGAAAGCGATTGTGGGGGCGATAGTTTTTGAGAAATTAGAAATAAAATGCCTATACCAGAAGGCCATATCTAGAATTCCCCTAACTTCTGACAGGTTAGTAGGTGATAGGATTCCCAACATAACTTTAACTTTATCGGGATCGACCAAAAGTCCTTTAGACCTAACAACATAACTCAAATATTTCAACTCGGATTTACAAAAACAACATTTGTCTCGGTTAAGAGTCAATCCAGCCTCACGTAGTCTATGCAGAATTTTATTTAAGACCTCAAAATGTTTCTCGAAATTTGGTGCACAAATGAGAACATCATCTAGATAAACGAAGATCTAGGGTTTCCATTCAGTACCTAAGACACGGTCGATAAAATGCTACGAAGTTGCAGGCGCACTATGAAGACCAAATGGCAGTCACTTAAACTCAAACAGTCCCTTGTTGAGGACAGTGAAAATGGATGACACATAGGGAGAGGATAAGCATCCTTTTTCGTAACGGCATTAACTTTCCTAAAATCTACACAAAAACGAAGTTTTCCACCTTTTTTCTTGAGCAACAAGATTGGACTAGACTAAGGCCTATTGGATTTTTCCACAACTCCTAATAACAACATCCTCATTAATCTGCCTTTGAACTACAGGCGATACGGGATAATAGCACTGCTTGACGGGTTCTGCTTTAGTCATAATTTTATGTTCAATTTCGATAGTGCAACCTAAGTATTTGCTCGGAATCGCCAGAAAAATGTTCGTCAACTAAATGAGAAGTTTGCTCTAAGCTTAACGCCTCTCTAGATGTAAAGCCGGAATCGAATAGTCTATAGAGACTATATCTAACGCCAGGCATGACTAACACACCCAAAACAGTAATTTTCCCTTGGAGTTTAATCGGGACGTTCACGGTACCTTCACTATGGACTTTTGACCGTTTGCTACAGTGCAGACAGATTTACTTTTACCATTTAATAACTTCCAATTCTCGCCACCGAGGATGGTACGACTTACGCCAGAATCTAGCAACGCAAAGATACATTTTTCCATAATGTCGCCTTTAGCCTGTTCAAAGATATAGTTGAATAAAACGCCAATATTGACGATTACACTCACGCGTACCAACTTTATTGGAATTATTCACAAAATGAGGTCTAATCGAATTTCAAAAAGTTTGTGAAGACACATTTATTGTCTTCCCGAAGCGTTTCCCGAAGATGAACGAGAACATTTAGGACACGTGATCTTAGTAACATCAGGTTTCCCGCAAGAGAAACAAAACCTCTTACCCTTTGCCTTAGGGCAAGACGAAAATACGTGACCTGGAACTTTGCAATTCCAACATTTCGCGTCAGTTTTGGATTTTGAAAATTTGGTTAACGGTACAGAAGGTTCTACAGAAGCAACTACCTGATCGGAAGATGTCTCAACGGCAGCATAAGCATCAACATCAAGTTCCGAATCAGTCTTTTTCTGGTCGGAGAAACGTAATTATCAATGTCACTACGCTTGTGCTTGACGGTACGACCAAATTCTTTTAGATCTTATACCGAAGACAACTTAGTCAAACATAATTGCCATTGGTCGAAAGGAGTGATATTACAATCTTAAAGTGTTCATCCTCGGAAAGAGGTTTATTCAAACAAGAAGACATGTTGTACATGATGGTGGTGTAAATGCCCATAGTTTTATCTGGGCCTTGGTGCGTCGGTTGATTTCCTGCAAAAGCCTATCATCATAATCTAAAGGGCAAGAAGTCCCTACGCAAAAGCAGTCTGCAATTCCTTCCAATTAGTGATAGAGTCCCTATTAGCCCTATACCAAATAAGTGCTTTGCGCCAAATAAGTTACAGGCTTAGATAAACAATTGATGTAATGATACATTTCTAGCCTTACTCAATTCTTTTACTCTCTCTAAAATTGCATTCACACTCTGTTTTCTCACCAGTAAACTTTAAACCCCATATGGCTACAGAAGTAGCTTTGAAGTATATCTAACGAACCGGAGAAGATATAGAGCTGTTAGAAGTAGTAGTAGTTTGTGTACCTCTAGTATTAGAGGAAATGGTGACAGTTGCAAGAGAAACAGTTCCAATGAAGAACTCAATTTCAACCTCATAGGTAGTAATCTGGTATGACGTCATCAACAGCGATATGGATGAAATCAACTCATCTCTTTTAATGGTCTTCTTTGGAGTCTTGACGAGAATGTTCTGTAAGTGTCCTAACAAATGGGTCAACTTACTCTCAATTAACGATAGTTGAGAAGCCGGGCCTACATCTCGAACGAAATCTTCAAGAACTTCGATTCCTAAAGACACACATTCAAAGTCATTCTCACACGAAAACGGATATTCAGGACGTTTTGACACATCCCCGGAGGCTTCTTTTCCCAGAACCTCTCTCAGACTCTTTCTGAAAGCAGTGGTACCAGCTTGATGATTGCTATTTTTATAGTCCTTGTTTGGAAAATTACCCCTATGATAATAATGAGGTGTCGACTTGAGATCACCCAGCGGGGCCCGAGAAATTGTGAGATATCATATCCCTATTTCAGGCTGTTATTTTTTAGTTTCTGTATATGCTTCCATAGATGAAGATCTTTATCATGATTAAACCTTTATTTCATTAGTTCATCATTTAAATGCTTTAAAGTTGATCGGTTAATTCCTTGTATTAAGGCGAGACACTCAGTATAAATTTTCCAATTCATTTTTATTCTCTGAATTGTTGAAATTTTTAATATTTTTTTCTTATAACTGTGTTCTTTCATTGTGTGTCTGACTTTAGTTGGATAAGAACATAAGAGGTCTGTGTAGTAAGTATTTTGTTACGAGAGGTTGCATTACAACGTCAAATGGTCCTTGACTACTTTTGGCAATTTTTAGCAAAATGGTTTTGCATCCGTATTGCATTGTACACGGTGATTCATTGGCAGTATCTGTAAATGCAGCGTTTGCTTTGTTAAATGTGCTTTTGTCTCTGCCTATGTTTTATGTTTTAACAATACAAAGTGAGATTATGTCCCTCGTCCAACAAAATGCACTTTGACGTAATGGAAAGTGGCTGTATACACAGGAATAGACAATGGAAAAAATTTACGTAGCTTCCTCACGAGGTTAATTTCAAATGAAGTCCTACCTTAAGTCATTACAGACGTTCATCCCACTTCCAAGGTTTATTATCTAATAAAAAGGTTGAAACTGAAAGAAAATGGTAAAACCGAGAAAAATCAAACCTACAACCGCCCTCTCTTATACAGCGTCTTCTTGCATCAGTTGGTTTCAGCACTGTCCAAATGCAAAAGGCAAAATAATATAGAGATTTTATTTTTGCAACTTTTTTTAAAAGTCAATACAGTTGACCTCAACTTCAGGAATTTGTGTATTTTCATTAGTGCATTGCTCAGTAAGACCATAAAATATTCCAAACTAGTATTTTTGAATTATTCTTTGTTGGATTATAAATATGCCACTAACAATTATGAGTACGTACTTCTTAAATTATCTTGAAGGTCGTCTCGTGCATACAAATGTTTTCTAGTGATGCAATTAATAACTATGCAGGACAATATAAAATTAATCAGGTAGTATTCTCTATTAAATTGAGTTTATGATTTCGTACACTTTTTGTTTAAATGAGACAATCAACTTTGAGATTAAATATAAAAATATTTGCGCAATTATTCTATTAATTGTCATCAAATTGCCTTTCAAGTTTGTTCACATTACAATATAAGTAAGTCATCATTAAAATATACTTTTTCATTTTTCAAATAAACATCTTCCAACTTTCTTAAACTTTTTATGTAGCTCACGTATTTTACAACCATTTCCTGCAATATTTAAATGTAAAGTACAATTTCTTTTATTCAAATCGGTTCAGTTACTACTACTTTAGTCGTTTCTGCATAACTATATCGAGTTGTGAGATTTGTTCAAAAAAATTTACAAAAGTGAGAATAATCGACAAACTTGTTCTCTTGTATTTAATTTCGTCTTAATCGACAATTTGATCGTTTGAAATTTAAATGCAACATTAAAAAGTGGAAGCAAATTTTTAGAAAATCATTTTTTATCAGAGCTATTTTGAATAATCGATCTACCTTATGCTAGTATGAGCTTTTCAAAGTCTCAAATTACATTCCTTGTTGAAAATCTTGCAAAGTCATCAATAACTTACAAGTTTACTACACGTACAATATTATTAATGATTTTCTCCTTGATCACCACCAGGATACTTTCAACGAAAGCATGTCTGCACCTTGTTTACATATCCAGAATTACCTTGCCAAGAATGTACACATGGCAAACTTGTGCATGTAGTAATAATAACATTGAATACAATGCAAGAAAATGTGCAAACGCATTCGTTTCTAAGAACTGAAACTTATTGCATGCATTTAGATGATTAACAGTTACTCTTATTCCCCTTTCATTATTAGCTAATGAAGTTATTGTTGAGCTAATAGGTATAATAAAACAAATATAATACTGTTCACAGTATTATTAAATAAAAAAACAAGGAAGGAACTAGCATAACACATTCAAATTATTGCGGTCAGATAATTCATTAACAGGTGATGGTAGGGTATAGAATTAAGTCCTTGAGAGAACCATTGTTTGTCATTTCATTTCTCTTACGCTAATATTTAGGTAACAATATAATCATTATTTTTATGATAGGTTTAGTTCCTGGCATTTTTATAAGCAGGTTTTCTTACACTACAATTAGAAACCATTAGACTACGCCACATTTGTTTTTTTTCCAATTTGAAAATCTTATTAACAACATCCATAGCCTTCAGCAAGTTCACAGTCATTATAAGGATGAAAAATAAAAGAAAAGCCAGTGATTCTATTTCTTAAACCAGTTTTAATGCAGGGAGCGATGTGCATTGTATGTTTAACTTACATAAATGACTATACATCAAGCTCCAGACGAAAACATACCTTTGAAATTACCTTTTGATTTTTTTTTCATAACTAGCTGGTACTTAAACCATTCAACTTATTTTTTGTGAAATCAAAACCTACTAATTTATAAAATTGACATATATTAGTTTTTATCTGATTGAGAAATATTATTTTAATATTTTTTTATAACTTCCAGAGGCATATTTAGAAAGGAAACGCCTCTGGTTACCTAAGGTGCCCTCACCCACCGTGTTAAGAATTCGCACATAGTACATGCATATTATGTTCTATTTTGTATGTCATAACTCTCTTAAACAATAACCCACATTTTTTAAGACGCCTACATTATCTAGAAGAATTGCATTTGAATGATATTTAAAATAAATTATTCTTTGTGGGAAATATTCCAAATTTTTGTAACCTAATCGCAAAAGCTTCTCAGATTGCAGATTTTCCAATTTTACACATGTTCAGTTTTTCGTTATTACTTTGTAAGATCATTAATGATACAGCAAATATCTCTACAGAAGAAGTCTTATAATAAACCAATGTCAAACGACCTTGCAAAATGTTGCAAGTAATCAATCTTTCAATTAATTTGTCTGGAAATCTTTCCTTAAGCTAATTAATGTAATGGCAATGCCTTGTCAGTACCATATTTGATCCACTAAATTACCGGGGTCGCAAGAAGGTTTGTGACATGTGAACGTACTCTTTCGGGGTTAGCTTATTATCAAGAAAATATAAATCGATATAATACATGTAAATTTGTAAATATTTTATCTGTAGTTTTTTAAATATTAATATACAGTGATATGAAATAGTCTTAACGAAGTGCTTTTAAACATTTTTCCTAATTATCTTTAATTATCCAGCAGTTATTATTATATTGGCAATGCCCCTGCTCATTATCTTCTTAGAATCTCATACAGAACAATTAGAATGGGATTTTCTCATACATAACAGATTATGTATTGGTTAAATAATGCCAAAGTAATGGTGTCATTAAGTTCTACTTGAAATTAAAACCAATTATAGTATATTGTTAAGTATATAAGCCCTGCAACGACTTAGAATTTATTCGACTAATTAATTTCGTCAAAAGTTCTAAAATGCTGTCCCAGAAGAAACAAGCAACAGTGCTAAAGTTAAGTGTAATCAGTCTTCAGTTATTAGAGTTAACTCTACTATCAGAAAGTATTTGATTTATTTATAGTGTAAGAAAAGCAAGTTAGAGAACCTTAACACTGCAGCCTGTTATTGGTTTATTGTGTTTGATCTAATTACTTTTAGATGAAGAGGTTCACACTCGAATATAATGTGAGAGGCTGCCTCTCCCTCTTTATCATTCGTAAGGTGCACGTTCCTTATGTGTGTTCTGCAGTATCTTCTTAATTATATTTGCTGTCTCTTAATTCTGCAACATTATAACAATGCTATTGGTATTGTTTGTTTATCCATTCACCCATCCTGCTACGTATTATAGCTTTAGTGATTTTAAACACTAACTCAGGACATGTAAATGTAGCCCTTCTTGGCTAGAGAATCAATTTTTCAGCCCAGATGCCCATATCAGGGTTACTCTGTTTAGGTTTTCAAGATCAGTTTTAAGATAATTGGATGACTGCTGACTGCTTTTAGAGCGACCTAGCTATCAGGATACCTCTGCCCCGATAGGTTCTCCTTCTTCTTTTTCAAGTACCATCTCCGTTCCGAAGGTTGGGAATCATCAAAGCTTATTGTACTTTCGATACCATTGATCTAAATAGGTTGCAGTTATAACAGTCTCGCAGATTTTTCAGCCAAGAGTGTCTTCTTCTTCCTATTGATCTTCCTACTATTTTTCCCTGCATTAATATTTTCAGAATAAAGATTGAAGAACTTTGGTGAAAGTACGCATCCTTGTCTAACACTCCTTTTTATTTCTATTTCTTCAGTTGTTTTTTGTTCTGCCCGCACTACTATTTTTTGACTAATATATAAGTTTGAGATGATCCTAATATCTTTTGAGTCTAGGTTCTTCTCTCTTAGTAGTTTTATGAGGTGGTCGTGTTTTATTTTGATGAAGGCACATATATATGTCTTGATTTACATATTTGGGACATAACGTTAAGCGCAAACAGCCCCTCTCTGGTACCGAGTCCCCTCCGAAATCCAATTTGAGTTTAACTTATATCCTGTTCTAGCTTTCTGTATATTCTGGCATGTATCACTTCCAGAAAAGTGTTTAGACTTATTACGCGGTAATCTGCACAATTTTTAACATTTTTCTTTTTCGCTAGAATAATAAAAGTTGATATTAGCCATTCGCTTGGTATTATTCCTGTTTCATAGATGATGCTAAACAGGTCAACTAAGATATGAAGTTGGTCTTCTTCAATCAGTCTAAGAATCTCAGATGGCAGTTCGTTTAGACCCGGTGCTTTTCCATTTTTTTAGCGTCTTCAGCACACATTCAACTTCTCCTTTTATTATTTCTGGTCCTTCGTCTTTCTGTGTGTTTTCAAATTTTCTTTCGTTTTTGCTGTCTCCAAATAATTCCTCGACATACTTCTTCCATATTTTCAGCTTTTCTTCTATGTCTATAATCATTTTACCATCTACGTTATATAATATGTTGGATTGTCTACGTTTTTGCGTCCCTGCCATTTCTTTTAGTTTCTAAGGACGTTAAAGTTGCCATGTTTTGCTTGTAATTCGTCAATTTCCTCGTACGTTTTCTTGTAAAAGTCCTCTTTTGCTTCTCTGATTTTAGTTCGTATTTGTTTTTGGGTTGTTTTATATTGTTGATTGCATTTTCCTTTAAAGGTACTTCGTTTGTTCATGAGCTGAAGAATCTTCCTTTCCGCAAAGCTGTTTCTGTGTTGAAACTCTGCCATTTTTCATTGATGTTTTGTTCATTTAAATAGTTTTCTGTTCTATTCAGTTCTCCTAAGTTTTCTTTTATGCTTTCTTTTATGTTCAGCTTTAAACTTTCTTTTGCAGACGTTTTGTATATATGTGTGACTTTCCTGTTGTTTGTTTTATTTTTTGAGTATAATACGTGCTCGAGCTATTAAAGGATTGTAGTCTTAAGAGACATCGGCCCCCGAGTGCGCCTTGACAGATTTGATAAAATTTTTGTATTATTCGTTTATTACAATATAGTCTATCTGATTTCTGATTATTTTTTGTTTATTGTCTTGTGGAGACTTCCATATATAGAACCTTCGATTAGGCAGTTAGTAAAAAGTATTAGTGATTATAATGTATGTTGTCTGTCTTCTCTTTCGCTTCTTGTCCCAAGCCCATATTTACCCACATATTTGCCGCGTTGTCGTTTTCCTATCTTCAAGTTGAAATCACCCATTATTGTTGTGGCATCTTTTGATTTTGTTGATGCTAGTGCTTTATTTATATCTTTGTAGAACGTCTCTATTTCTTCATCAGATTCTTCGTCGGTGGAAGCATATACCTGTATTATATTAAACTTAATTCTGTTTGTCTGAAGTTGTAGGAGCACGACTCTATCTGATATTGGAGTTAAATTTGTAAGAGATGACGCGATATCTTTTGACACGATGATTGCAACTCCGTTTCTATGGTGGGTTTTGTTATTTCCGGAAGAGAACACTGTCCCTAATGTAGTAGAAAACTGACCCGAGTCTGGCCACCTGACGTCACTGATTTCTAAGATATTCATGTTTAGTCTTTGCATTTCTTGTAATACATTATACATCTTTCCAGGTTCGTACAAACAAAGTACTAATCCTTATTATTCTCCCGGGTATTCTTCGCACCTCCTGACCATTTAGGGTCTGCCAGGGACTTTATTAATTTCTGTCATGATGATTAGCTAGGAAAAACTAATGTAGTGGTTTTCCGTTGCCTTCCACATCGCAGTATCTTGATCCTTACTATTGTTACAGATCTGTCCAAAAGTATCTGATACTAAGCCTTACCGACGTTTTTCCCATGTTTAGCCTAATTTAGTACTGGTATAGCTATTACCCAACACCTGGCTAGATTTTGGTTTTATTTGATTTCCTTTGTACCTGTCATATTTGACGGACTTTCCCCTATCCACTACCTGGGTAGGTGCCCGATGAGGGGTTTTTCCTTATGTTCTCCAAAAAGCAGGCAGACGAGGTAATATTTCCCTAACGATGCTGAAGCATTGAATCTGGGGTTTACATCATAAATTCGAGCTTCAGGGAGTTGAGGGGATTGAGTTTCGGATCGCAAAATAAACGGATGTCAGACGGACAATCGGCAATAATGATTCTTGTTATTGAATGATATTATGAAAGTGTTTCGACTAATTTACACGTTGTTTAGTAAGTGATAAGTTATCCCGAATAAGTGAAAGTTTTTGTCTAGTCTCGAATTCTCGTAACGCACATTTACAAAAATTACTGAGAGTTGAGTTCCGACTGGAAAGCGAGGCGATCGCCCGGCATGTAGCTAGTCGTCGTCCACCTTGAACCTCATCATACAAAAATAGCTGACCTAAAATCGAATTTATTTATTTGCTTATGCTGGAATTTTATGCATTTTATTTCAAAGATAGGAAAATCTGCAGGAATAGATGATAAAATGTAGTGGACAATCATGTATGAGAACAAAGCGCTAAAGGAAAGTACAGCTCTCGAGAACTGGAAGCCGGAAATAATTGTACCTATATACAAGAAAAGAGACAGCAGCAATTGTGATAACTGGAAGGAAATATCGCTTATTAGTGTACTGGGAAAACTATATGCGAGGCTGCTAGAGATAAGCATTAGAAAACAAGTCGACCAGTCAATTAAAGAAGCACAATGCGGCTTTAGAAAATAGAGAGGAACTCAAAATCTGATATTTACAATGAGACAAATCAAAGGAAAAACAAAAAAACAACAAAGAGTCACACGTTTGCTACATAGATTTAGAGAAAGCCTTTGACAAGCTGAAGAGCAAGAAACGTGGAACAGCTTAAATAAAAGAGGAACCCCACAGGAAATAATACAAGCCGTAAAGCCTATACATCAATAGTAACTGCATGCTAAGGGTCAGACTTAAAACCTCATATAAATTCAGAACATGAGAAGAAGTAAGACAAGGCTGCAACCTCAGCCCTCTGCTATTCATTTTGGTAATAGATGATGTAGTAAAAGACACTAAGCCACGAATCATAGATTACCACGTAGGATACAGAAAGTTACAAGCAGTAGAAGTCAACGAGCTAGTATTTTTTTGACGACATGGTGTTAATTGCAAAATCAGAACGGACTCTGCAAAACAACCCTGAGATGTATACCAGGGAAATAGAAAAGAAAGAAATGAAGATAAATGTTGACAAAACAAAAGCAATGATAATAGCCTAACAAACAGGAGAACACCACATATATGTAAAATCTTGGAGCAGGTGGAAATATACAAATATCTAGGAACCGTAATAAACCATGAAAATAAAACAGAAAAGGAAAAAAATGAAAGAGCAATAAGAACAACGTTTATGGCGAAAAAGGAAATGTTTTTCGCAAACAGCATTTTTAGCTTTCTGCGGTTTGAAAGTACATACAATAACTTTGACATCTGTGTTTCTTAAAATGTATTCAATCAAACCATTCTAGACGATCCAATCCGCATCCAATTTTGGGCATTGCTTAAAAATAAAAGCAAAAGTTTACATTAACGAGATAGAAGTAACGGATAAGATATCAAGTGTATAGAGAGGCAGCCAAATAACCACAGGGGAGATACGAAAAGTCAAGATAGACAGCAACGATTATACATAGGAGGAAGGCAAGAGTAAAAGGCCAGAAAGTGGAAAAGAACCAGAAGGGATTTTAAAAGCTAACAAGAGCACCACAAAAAAAAGAAGAAGACGACAAAATGGACAAATTAATCAATATGATGATAGATTTAATGAGCGACGCAAAAGAGATAAAACAAAATCATACAAAACTTTAAGAAGAAATGATAGAGAAAACAAAAGTCTAAAAAAAGAAAACATACGACTACAAAACGACATGAATAAAATGAAGATGACTGAAAGACTAGAAAAAATAATGTCGTGTTGACGGGACTCAGAATAGTTACAGAGAACAGAAAAGATTTAAGAAGCGCAACCAAGAAATTTGAGGCTTCAAGGATTAAGTAAAGTATTCCAGCTCTAGTATACCATATCATACAGCTGTACCTCTTCAGTCCTGCTTAGTTGAATGATAAACGGTTGATTGTAATTTTCATTTCATTTCAGCCTCTGCGCCGCTAATTTCTCCTCCGCCTTAATTACTATGCAATAAGACTTAGGATGGCCTCCATCGCTGTAGTAGGAAAGGATTTTATTTCATCGATAATACAGAGGTAGGCAAGTCTTTAGAGCTTTGATAGTTCTGTTATTGTTGCCTGTTTTCGTTCTACCATTGGCCACCATACAAGCAAACCATAGATTATCATAGGTCTAACCACAGCTGCATCCAGATTGATGCCCAGAGTTAAAAAGTTCTGCACTTATCAATCCGCCATTTTTCTTGTACTGCTGTTTTCCAAGGATTTACACTAAGGTTCTCCTTAACACATTATTTTTCTAGTATGTTTAGAGAGTCTTGCATTAGCTCTAAAGCCACATTTATATATCTTCTTGATACTGACATGATAATGTCAGTTTGACAAGGAGTTCGTCTTCTACCAAGTTCCACAGGAGGAAAGACTAAACTTTCTCCCTGACAACTTCCACCTCCACCGTTTTCCCAAACTTGAATGTGTATGTCTAGTGTGTATCATGTTTTTGATCCATTTACAGAGTGTTTCCTCTACTCAATGATTCCTTACTGCCGCCACTATTGGCTCATAGGAGATATGGTCAAAGGCGTCCTCTCATAAAGCAATTCCATTTTGTTGTTGTCATCTGTAATTTTTTAGTTACTTAAAACAGAAAATAGAAATGTCCTCGCTCATAACGTGGCAAAATCCCGTCACAAGATATCAAGTTGCTTTTGGCTTTCAGTCAAGAAAGACGGTTAGTTGACAATTGCATTTTCAACGCAGTACTAGTTAGTGAACAGTAGTTTCGCATGATTTTCCTGAGTGATATCCATGTTGGTGAAAATGCAATAGGCTATCTCTAGAAAAGTTATCAATCAGTTTTTCTCTCAGCTTTAACATAAAAGATGATAAGTTTGATGGGTCTGAGGCTGTAACCTGCATGCGATCCCTATCAGGTGTTGGTGTAAAGCAATCCTTGATCGCTTTAAGACGGAGGGTATATATCCTGTTGTCGGGCATGCTCTCAGTAGTTTCCTATAGTGAGATGTGATAGCTCCTGTAGAGGTAAAACTCAATTATGACTTTGTGGGATATCAGACAATCTCTTCTAGTAGCCCCAACAGTAGGCTAATGCGGATTTGGCTGTTATCCACTTGGTAAATTAGCTACGTGTGAATTTGGAAAGTGCGTTTGGACGAGTACCTTCAGAATTTTATTTTAGTATCGTCCTTACAAGTTCCACCAGATCTTGCTAGGTGCAAGGTAGCAACAGTCGAGTGTTTATAACTTCTTAAAATAACTTCCTCTAGGATTCTTTCTTGGCTTTACATATTTGTTTGTTCTATTTTGGAAGTGTATGATACTATTCGTTACACTCTCCAGTTCTCCTAATTAAATAACTTAAATGTGTCTTTTCAGAGTTTTGCCAGTTTTTAGCTCACCAGCTGGACATTATCAGTTGTTTTTTTTCGGATACGTGTGACGAAAGTAGATTTGTTGTCTCTATTCAGAATTTCAAAGTTTTGTTGAGAGCTGCAGGTTTCAGTTTTTCACATAAGGAAGAATTTTCACTTTTATTGCTGCCATGTCCCAACAACAGAAGCTTTGCAGTTTTAAAGATGGTAATTCATTCCTGATTATTATGCGGAATCTGGCATTTCCAAGGTTAGATTTGTATATTAGTTCATCTTTGATAATACCTAAGCCAAGAACTTTGCTATTAGATTTTCTAATATTATACATTCGCCTAAGACGACTGTTGCTGCCTTATTGTGCCGAAGGTTTTATCCGAAGTACCTTCAGCATTATCAACTTCAGATTCATTTCTAAAAATTATACAACAAAGAATATATAGAAAATGCAA
The DNA here is from genome assembly GCA_011009095.1 of Ignelater luminosus. Lineage (NCBI taxonomy): Eukaryota > Metazoa > Arthropoda > Insecta > Coleoptera > Elateridae > Ignelater > Ignelater luminosus. Next base: position 31,907 of record VTPC01000965.1, read on the forward strand.
AAATGTTATTGGAAATGGATTTAGGCAAAAGCTCAGTACAAGAAAAGCAATGATGGTCCAAAACTGCTATGATCAAAGAAAGAACATATGCTTTGTAGACTACGAGAAAGCATTTGACAGAGTTAATCTTAGTTTGCGATTTACCAAATGTGACATGTGGTCAGTGTTGCTTTACGGAATGGAGGGTTGAACATTAGAAACTAAAGACATGAACAAATTAGAAGCTTTCGAGATGTGGCTGTACCGACGAATCCTTAAAATACCATGGACTGCAAGGGTATCAAATGAAGAAGTGCTAAGAAGAATCAATAGGGAACGTGAACTTTCTATGACAGTAAAAAAGCGAAAAACAGCATATCTCGGACACATCATGAGAAACACCAAATACCAGCTCCTACAACTAATCCTAAAAGGAAAAATCGAGGCTGGCAAAAGAGGAATCGGTAGAAAGATGTCCTCGCTCCAAAATAGGACTGCAAATAAAGTAGTCACTAATCCATACAGCTGGAGATAGAGACGAGATGGAAACTGTGGTCGCAGACATCCAGTAGTGAAGAGTAAGATGAAAATTATTTGTGTTAGACCAAGATAGGCTTTAAATTCTGCCTTGCTTAACGTCTTGCTTTTCATATTATTCCCCATTTATCAGTGCACAGTTTTTTTATTTTGTATCTTCATGACAGGATGGATCTTGGTCGGGTCATTTTCCTCCGAAAGATCAGTAAGTACCCATACAATTGCTCTAGTGGTCTTGAGTATATCTTTAGCCTTTCCGTTTAGGGGTGTAATTTCGGGACTTTCTTGAGGAGCAATTTGATTGTTTCCTCATTGACACATGAGACAAATAGGATATCTGCGTGTGGTTAACACTTTGTAAACGGCGCCCCTTTTTCAGGGGTTAACCTGCCCTCAGCCTAGAATGAGTAGGTGGTTGTCATCTTAATGGTTAACAGAGTCTGACTGTAAGACTACTCAGATGAAACATGTGGGTTTGTCTTACTTTCTCTTTTTTTTGTCAGTTTAGAAGATTTTGTTACAGATGGGGATGGAGTGCTCCTCTCAGTGGACGTTCACTTTTTTTTGTTTTTCTGTTTTTGTTCTTTAGGCTGTTCCGGTTTTTATTTCCTGGGTTCTCTCCTAGCTTTTGCCGACTCAGTTGCAATTCCCTTCTTTGGACTCCAGATATTCGTACCTCGCGTTTAGTGTTAATGCCCTTACCGAGTTAATGTGCAAATTATCTATTACGGTATGTAGTTGTAGTATACCTGCTTAAAAAACGTACCACAAAAAACGGAATTAATCGAGTTTCTAGTTCAAGCTTGGTATATCTGTATTTAGAAGGAGCAATTAGGGAAACAAAATGTGTAATTTTACAGATGAATAAAGCTATACAGTATTGACGGAACAAATTAACAAATTGTGTATCAAACGTTGTTTACAGACAACCAATAATATCTTCAAAAACTACCCAGAAAAGGATATCTAGAGTATACCTTTTGAATTTGATTATTTCTCAGGAATAGTCTAAAGGTACAATTTAAAAAAAGTTGCAAGAAGAAACATTATCAAGTTTCATACGTGGAAACAGTATTAATTATATCTCTAGAGAGCACCAAATTTGATCGTCAATGCGTGGCAAATATAAAATAAACATTTAAGATAAACCAGAGCTTTCGGTACTTTAATTAGATGCCTACTGTTCAGGGAATTATTATAGGAAAATAAATGTAGAGAGCACCGCCTTTCTGCTTATAATTATAGTACAACTAACAAAGTAATCGATGCTGTTAAAAGTAAATTAGATAAACGGAAAAAATTACTTGTAATAATTAGCAGAGTAATTTCATATAGAAATATTGTTGGATTTCTCCATAAATTATATAAAACCTTTAAATGTATAACCGTGAAGAAATTTATTTGTACAAGGAACGGGTAGTAGAGATTTTTGTTAATGATATCTAAAAATATAATTAACAAGTTGTATAATGTTATAGAGGTAGACGGGACGGTTTGGGAATTACCAGATCAAGTTTGATAAGAGATCAATTACTCTCAACAACCAACGATAAAACTCACACAGCTCTACAGTTTTACATTGTACTTTCACTGTTATGTCATAAAAATTTCCTATTTTATGCAAATATCATCAATATTAAATAGTACTGAGCATTTTGAAACTAAAATTTTTAATTTTTTATTTTATTTCTAGGTAAGTGGATCTATTTCATTTCAAATGGAATATGGTAAGGTTTACATCTGATACTCAGTGGTAAGTTAAGTTATAAAATGGCATAATTTCTTTGTAGAATATTAGGAGAACTTCTTCATTCGTTCAACTGAAAATAACAAAGTTCGTTAAGATTTTTCTGTCTAGTTTCGATATTCTCTAACCTGCTGATTTTGAAAAACATATCAATTAAACATCGGTCGTTCCGTCTAAATTTAAAAATTGATACCACTCTGTAAACTTTGAGAAATTTGAGTAATTCAAGATGGCGTCCGAAATGTCCGTCTCGAAGTTTCCAACTCCATTATGAAGCGAGTTTGGCATGTGACGCATCAATTTATGTGTTTTTTGGGTCAAGGAGCAAGAAGATGTTAATTCGCTGAATAAATGAACCATAAGAATTTGATTATTCAGATATAATATCAAACAGTCTTTTTATCTTGTAGAATAATCATCACAGAAACAAAAATTAAACTAAAACTCTTCTGCTTCTGAGTCATTTTCAGTTACTGTTGCACCAGTGTTGGTATGGGAATTGCAGCATGTGGTAATTCGGGATTACTTGCAGATAACCATAAAATAGACTGTAAGTGAGCACGCTAGACATTTTTTGCGGAGCATTCATTAGTAGGTGGCAGTAAAAAAAGGATTGATATCGGATTTTTCATGCCCAGAAAGCAATCCTTGCTTCTATCATGTCGACAGCACCTTCCACACAATAGCAAGCAACAGTGAACGTTGTGAATTCCTTCATAACTTCCATCATACTGTTTTCAAGATGACCCAACTGTTGCAGTAGTTTACCTGAGTGGAGGCACTTCAGAACTCTCTTTTTTCCTATTCCAAAGAGGGGAGCCACTGAATCATATTCAGAGGGAGCATGAACGGTAGCAAGACTTGAAATGATGTTTTTATTTATTTAAATTATTTCAACGTATGTGTGCACGTTGGTTTAAACAATAAAAAAAGACTCGTTCTATTTTCTGTGCTGCTTCGACTTTGAACAAAAACACTAGAGCCTTGCACCGGCTGAAATTTCCAAGTCCAATCCGGACTAGTTTAACTTGTGGTAAACTTCACGCGATCTGAGAAAACCCTGGTTGCTTTTTGATTGACCCAAGAAGCCCAAACTCTACTCGGCAGGCTTGAGAGGTCCAAGACGCCGAAACGACCGGAGAGGCCCAAACAACCCAATAGGTTCGGGAGGTCCGACAGGCCGACACGTTCAAGAGGCCCGATAAGACCAAAGGACGCAACAAGCCCGAATGTGCTGACGTAGGTCCGGAAAACGCGACAGATTTTTAAATCCGAGCTTTGAGCGGGCCCCAAAAGACCTGACCAAAAAACCAAGCTTGTGCAGGCTTCTACGGTACTTCACTTCAGTTCAGCATAAGACTACTGCACATCCAATCCGTACGAAAATAACGCCCGTCTGACTCTGTGAGAAAGAGTTCTCGATCCGGTGCAGTACAAAAATCCTCCTTCGGTTCAGTATGAAAATAATGGTTGTTCGAGTCACTACAGAAATAACGCCTGTCGAAGACAGTACGACAATCCTCCGCTTCCGGAGGCATTGTGCAGCACATCCAAGGATCGTCATCTCATCAATTCGGAGGATAAAGAGGTATACAAAACAAATAAGTAAAAACCTATACCAACCCTCAAACAAAATTACGTTGAAATCGCCAAGGAAAACATCCCTTTATTTATTTTCTTCAGAGTAACCAGGAGAAGATTCTCTATGGTTGTATCAAAAGCATACATCACTCAATACGAGCCACGGCTGCTACGAGATGTTGAAGCGGCGTCGTCCGTTGAATACAGTTTACTAGCTACCTCAATAAACGCAATCCTACCCCAAAGACATGCTGAGATTCCCGGATCTTCTAAAAAGGATAGGGCCAAGTCCCTAAAATCCAACCCAATCCCAGAAAATAAAACCAACCCTCTAATGAAATAACACAAAAGACAAGACAACCTTATATATATATATGGGGTAAAGGCAAACCCCCATAAAACGAAATTAGGCGACAAACAACAAGCCTTCGCAAACCAGCAAAGTATTGCAATTCCACTTACACCAGAACGAGAACACTAGATTGTGCTTAAGGGACAAGAAACCAACTTTCAACGTGGGGTATCTAACCACGCGGGTCCACGAACGTTCCCTATTAAAAAAACACATTTAAAAAATAAAAACACATTGAAGTTGCATTACCCGCCGAATAAACTTTCACTAGGTGTAGTTTCACAACACCTAAGTATTGAGAAAAAATACTCAATGAACAAAAGAAAAGTAGAAAATAGAAGATAAGAAACTGGAAAATCCAAAAAAGAGTGGCTGGCTGGCTGGCTGAAATACAATAGAGTACGAACACGGAAGAGAAAAAAGAAAGAACACTTAAGACAAGATAAAGGCCTGAGCTAGACCTGGAAAAGGAAAGGTTGAGTCTAGCCCTTAGGAAGCCAAGAAACAGTCCCCCACGAGTGAGCCCAGAAACACTTGTTTACTCAATACTTCACTTTATAGCCTAAGATATTTAGTGGAGCTGACATTACCCACACTGAAGAAGACACAGACACAAAGTTCATCTTTGATGTAAGGGATTGATCAACCACCTTAAAACGACAAACTGAAATAAAAAGTTAACGAACGAAGCTAAAAGACGTTCGATGAATCACTGACGCTAAACAGCATTACAACGATATTATACTACATAATGATAAATTACTAAATCATGCTTAACGCAAGCATGTAGGCATACACCTACACATCAAAAGGAATCAGATTTCCTCTCTAAACAATATTTGGAAAGCCAATTTCCAATACATAACTAACAAAAGAATAAACTAGAAAATCCTTTTTGTGACATACCAAAAACATATTTAACCTCATAAGGCCCACGACGCTAATCACACAGTATCCTACCAAATACTCATTTAAGCCCACATCTTATTCATTACAACTCAGCCACTGAGCCTAGACTCCTCTGGGGATCACTAATTACTCAGACTACTAGAAGGATTTTTGGCTAGAAGAAAGCTAACCGTCCCGGTCACAACCGAATCAGAACAAATCACTCAGCTTCACGCTGAAGAACCATTCTACAGGAGCCCGAAATAGAAAACCAAAAAAAATTAGAAAACAAAGAACCAAAACTCGGACAGGACTTATTCTCTTATTTTTAAAGAGCTAACAAAGAATCTCATCTGAAATCCAGAAGAAAATAAAAAAAAAGGCAGCACAGATCAGAATGTGGGTGGTCTGCCGCAATTGGCACTTTGTCGCCCAACCAACCTTTCGAAGACGAAACTATCTAGCAGGCCGACATCTTATAGGTTAAAGGTTCCTTACATCATCATCACAATCATACACAAAGGATTAATGACTTGGTGTATTACACACTTCTCGTACTGTGTGTGTAAATCAACGAAGATGCCACCGAAGGTGGCAGCTATTTAAAAGACCTAACCTCTCTATAGCAGGGTGATGGGTAATCACGGGGCGTGAACCAGATATCAGGCACCAAGCAGTCCCCCACGCTAATCTACGGGCGATGCTGTTGTTCAGTGGTGACGAGGCGATGAAAGTCGCGAGCCAGATCACCCAGGACTCCCGACGACCCCGATGATTTATATGGAATGAATGGGTACTTCTCGTACTTAGGAACATGGAGCCTATAAAACTGCCACAAGGCACGGGAAGTAGCAAAGTTTTTTCTTAAGATGTTCGCTTATTCTAAATGAAGGAGGCATGCTACGAACATTCCTCTGATACAAGGGACTTTCAAAGACCGGAAGTAATGAACCGACAACCTTCCTTTTGGGTCTTGCTGCAGAAGAAAGTTTAGCATCAGTCTAGCTGGTTTCCTGGTAAAGAGGATCTCAGATGAAGACGGTGAAGGATTTCTCGGGATTCTTTGTAGAAGTAACCAACCATCTTTTCCAATCCCCTTTGTCTGTAATTACGACCAATGTCGGACGGGAAAGTTGAGCGAGAACTGAAATCCGCTGTGATAGAGAAAAGGAAGACCGATAGGAGCGGGGGCGAAGTCCGGAGGTTGCTCTTTGGTACCCACACCGATGACAGAACTTCTCTCTAGGACAACGGCAGTGCCGGATGTAGTGACCTCGTTGATCACAGCTTCAACACCTTAGCCCCTGTGAAAATCTCGTGGATTTTACAACCTCTCTATCTCTTACGCAACCTCTGTTATCACTTCTGTCACTTCCCGAAACAACCTGAAACACGCCTTCCGATTGAGAAGCGGACGTATAAACAGCCTGCGGAAGCAACAAACTCTGCGAATGATATCAAGGAGAACTGGAGGATGATGCAGAGGTTACTTCTCTGGAAGAAAGTGATTTGGGTTCCCCCGAACTAGAAAGACTATGCTCTGAAAAATCTATTAAAAGGGTATTTGACTCTGGAGTCTTTGTTACTTTGGACAAAGTAATGAGGAGTTCTTCACTCGGAGCTTTTGGTGTTGGGCCAGGACTTGGACCTAAAGATTGCTCTGTCGTCGGATAAACATCTACAAAGATAGTCTCCGTACGACTAAACCCGTCAGTGGACCCCGATGACAAGCTTGACTGGCTACAGTTATAAGAGACATTTAAACAATTTATCTGACACTTATTGAAGACCGGAACTCGCTTTTTTTAATATCTGTTTGATTCAGTCGTTAAGGACGCAGACCTCTGCAATCACCCCTTGATGCCTCTGATCTGTTAGATACTTCGCGAGCTTTTCGTTGATTTCCTCTTAAAACCAAGAAAATAACTTAATGCCCGCACGTTAAAGCTGCAACCCCTACACTCACGCTCCTGATAGGGCAACCTGTACTTCATCAAACCATCCATGGTCTCCCTAAGCTATAAAAGAAACAAACTCCAAAATTCGGAGTAACTTATAACTCGCTGAACTTGAAATACGACCTAGTTGCCTATTACAACCAACCTAGCAATTATTATATGTATAACCTCGAGCTCGACGCTTAGGGTGGCATTTTTGTAACGTAACCTTCCGTGACAATACAATGAACACTAGTTTAACTAAGACGCTTTTAGTCTTAGGTCGGAAAAACTTAGTGGCTGGCTTTCAGCAAGAATGAAATCTTCACTGGCAGAAAAACCAAACGAATTTGCAGATGCACCAACAAGCTAAAGGAAACAATACCTCCCATGAGGCCTAACAAAAAAACGAAACAAATCCACTTACCCTCGCTTGATTGAGGCTTGTCACAAAAATTTTTCCATCAGTGTTTGATTCAACTTATCGGTTTTATCAATCATTTGTGGTGTGTACGAAATTATGAAATCCATAACTATTTGTTTCCGTTTTGCCCAAATTATTATAATATCATTTTTATATTCTTTTTCATTATCACTGCATATTTTAGCTACTTTTAAGTTCCATTTAGTTTTAGCTTTATTTACAAATTTTTTCATTGCATCAGACTTCAAACTTGCTCTTCGGCAATTTTACCACGGTGAAATGTGTAAAATCGTTCATGAAAATTACAAAGTAACAATATCTATCCCGTGTTTGTGGTTCTATTGGTCCACATAGATCTGTACAAATTAGGTCTAGTGTCCTGCTTGCACCAGTTGTTTCATTTTTAAAAGGTTGTCTAATCTTATTTGCTTGCACACTTGTTTTACAAAATTCTAACTTTTCTTTGATATTTTTAGCATATTTATACCTGCAGCTAAACCAGTAAGTAATTTAATGTTTTGCATACTTAAATGTCCCAAACGTATATGCCAGATGTTTATTCCTTGTGGAGCTTTGCTTGTCATAAGTGCATCGTTTGATTGTTCCATGTACAGTTCATACAGTCTATTTCACTTTTTTCTGAATCCCTCCATGATTATTTGATCATTTTTTAGAATTTCCACTTTGTTTTCTTTAAATATTACTTCTTTACCACGTTTTTTTATTGCACTTACAGATAACAAATTTCTTGATAATTTTGTTGCTGTTGCAACCATCTGTTCTCCCTTGTTTGCTACTCTAATATATTTCTTGATAGTTTGTTGATTCACCAAATATTTGTCTCGATTCACCTTATGAGACGTTAATCCTAAGTCTACTCATTTATTTCATCTGTTTTCTCTTTATTATTGGCATAAAATAACACTTTAAATACTATTACTGACCTTGTCTTTTTTGTAGTGGCAATTATTCTCTTGGATTTTGTACACTCGGACTCCTTGTGACCAAAGCTTCCACAATTATAACATTTCATATTGCTTTTATATTGCCGAGCCATGTGCCTTAATTTATTACATGTGAAGCACTTTCTTTCTATAGTTTTTTAGGTTGCAGTTTCATTTTCTTCTTTGTTATCACCTAACAATCTACTTTCTTATATCAACAGTTTTGATATAAAATTATTTAGTGTTTTGCTCTCATTTGGGTTTGAATTTCAAGCACTCTGAAGGTGTTTATTATATTCTACAGGTAGTGTATTTAAACTTTTCGACACTACCATACTACTTTCTGTTTTTGATCCTAGTTATACCATTTAGCTTATACACTAAATTCTGTATTTTACTTACTTCCTTTTTATCATACTGTATGGAAAAGAACTCTTCCATCAGATTGCATTTACTTTATTCGTTGCTTTGCTCATAGATGCCCTTTAATTTATCAAACATTTCCTTTGATGTTTTGCATGTTAATAAATGTAGTTTCAGTCCTCGATCACATGTTACTAAAATCAGTCTCTGTGCCTGTTTGCGTCTTTCCGTTTTCAGGACGAGCGCGAATCGAACCGGATTCTAAGTCGCTGACTCCACAAAATTCCCCTCCTCAAAGGCCGAAGAAGCTCCATGAGGAGCTTAAAACGGCCTCCCGCCTTCGGCGGGATATTAACGTTTGACTCGACTCGACTCGACTCCGTTTCCATTTCATTCTTTTATTTGCGTCGTCATTTCTAGACTTTTCTGAGTCATCCACAATACCATCCAAATCTGCTCTTAATCTTACTAGGATCTCAAATTTTCACATGTCATAGTTTTCATTTCCAGTTAGTTTATCGATTGATTTGGTATCTTTTTCCCACGCCATTTTTCTTTACTTTAATTAGCAGCCACGCCGACGATTTGCAGTTACACGTTTAATTTTTGTGCACCTGGGCCCATAACCTGTTAATTGTTGTGTGGTTTTGAATTATATTTATTATTTACTAAAATCTAAATTGAACAAACTGAACATGTTTTTCTATCGCTTCACTTGATAGCCATCATAAAAATACGCTTCCTACTTCTAGTATATCGGGAATACAGAAAATTACATTTCTTGTTTTACATTATTTTCTTGATTACCAACCTAACAATTCTTAACAATTACAATAATTTTAAAAAAATGTATATACTAAACGCGCGGCTGTTGGCACGATTTTGTGTCTTTTGTCTCTACACACCATCTCCAATAAAATACATAGCAACTCTTTCCCAGGAAGGTAGTTAAAAGGTTAAGGTGATTGGGAGGTTTTAGTGAACCGCTTAAGTAAGTAGGGATTATTTAACTGTTTGCACGGCTGCTTCTACAAGCTCATTTGTGGATGGGTATTATGGAGCAGTCGCCTTGTGATCTATTCCATTGTGTTTTAAGAATGTCTAGAATTCGTAAGACTTAAGTTGAGGTCTCTTGCCTGTTACTAATGTAAGCGGTAGACCGAATTCTGAGAAATATATCTCTTTATATCAGTCGCGTTTCCAGCGGTAATTGAATTAGTTAAAACAATTTATATCCATTTACTAAAGGCATCAATAGAGATAGGAAAACTTGTATTCTGGAATGGCCCTGCAAAGTCAAGATGGAATTGGTATAGCAAGCTTGCATGATCAAGAATCAATGGAAAGTAAAAACACAGTCACCACAATTCTAATTATATTATCAGCTACCTAGTATGATACTAAAAGTTCTTGATGACAACTTAAAAACATAAAATCTTCGAATTTTGCATTAGAACAACGGCTGCTGATAATTATTAGTCAATCGATAAATCAATCAGACTTTCTGAAGATATGCCGTTAATTGAAGAGGTTAAGTGATGTCGGTAATTTTGATTTGCAATATATGAACGTTCTGTAATACAACCGAATATTTTGCTGTCACTAATCCAAAATTAAAACAAACAATGTGTGAAACTGAGATTAAGGGTCAGTTCTTTGGGACTAATTTCGAGGAAAAGTTAAAATCAGCGAAATACTGAAGGAACTTTTCCCAAAACCTAGACCTTTGAAAAAGAATTTAGAAAAGTGAGGAATACTGTTCTGTACTCAAAATCAAAATTCAGAAACGAATTCCGCCATGAAGCAGAACCTTCCAAAGAATTACAAGTTATCGATTCACGAAGAGACATTATAAAATGATGGAAGTTATGCAAGCAGGCTAAGAGATTTCATCTCTGATTGAGAGCAATTACTTTGGATGTACTCAGGAATTTTACAAAATCCCATTTATTTCTAAGCCTCTACAGAGTTTACTCCCGAAGAATCACACAGTAGAAACTCTCCTTAGAAAATGAGCAACATCTGAATGTAGGAAATTTAGAATTAAATAAAATTGTTTTTGTTTGTTGAATTATTGCATGAAAATGAAATTAACAGAATGACTGGAGCTACTGCTTACTTGACTACAGAAAGATTTGATCTTATAAGTGATAATTTGGACAACTCGACTTCCACACTCATGCGATTCGACACTGTATAACTTTAAAAAATTACATTTTCCGAATAGCAACCCATTGAAGAGAAGAAAGAGTTAACAAGACCATGTTTTCAACGTGGAGTTATCCAGTATGTATAATATTGACATTTAAAAAAAATTATTGCTGAAATTAATAAAAAAAATTGTTTAGTTTGCACTTCTGGACAAGTGTCCTATATGCCCCAAGGTTATAAATATTTTTCATTTAAGTCGTGCAGGTTATTAAAATATCGCTAGATCAAAAATATCAAATGTGTTGCGGCATGCCACTTATGTTTTATTTTCCAATCAATCAAAATAAATCTTACTGCTGAATCATCATTGTAGGTGGTATACCTACCTCTACTAATCAAAATTACTGCCCATTGATACTTTCCAGAATCAAACTGAAATCAGGAAATAAAAATTTGAATTTCATTTAATGAAGACCGCAACTAATTGAACGGGTAGTTTAATTAATCTTAATAACTGCACGATCATCAAACAGCACAATTTTTTATTGCTTGAGAATTGAACCAACGACCTACGAATTATTAGTTTGATGCTTTAACCGTTGAGTTAATAGACCCTAACCTAAAAAGCTTTTAAACCGAATCTCAAACGGGATATTACGTGTTTAAATAAATCTAAAAATGTTTGATAAAAATCTATCAAAATCAATTTACTATTAATAAATAAAAAACAGAACTAACAGAAGTTTGTTTACCTACCTGTAAAATCTAATAAGCGATCGATCATAAAAACGCCTTGCTATAGGCAACCAAACGTTACTACTTGTAAGTTTACCTGTCGCTTTTTATCACTACTAGTAGTAGTAGCACAGGTAAAAAGAATGAATGACTGTTAAATTCGCTTCGGCGTCAGTTAGGTTTGAAAAGTTGCAGAACGAAGTCGGTTTGTTTTATAATTTCAAAAACGTACAGACGTGTAGTTTTTTGTTTGTTTTGGTTAACGTATAAAAAGTAACAACAAGTTTACGTGAACTTTTAGAGAAATCGATTTTTCAAAATCTCTCGATTGTGAAACGCATTGTAGTAACCTCGAAACGTTGTATGAGTAACTGTTTACTGTGAGGTTTTTGAAACCAACGACCTTTTTGTTGATGTCGGAACGGATTTAAAACATGAAGAGACGTTAAATACAGGTAATGATGACAAAAATGTTTTGTTTTAAATATCACTTATCGTATGGTTATTTTGATACGTTTCAAATTAAATGTTTTTATAAGGAAAATGACCTTACAGTTTACAAATTAATAGGTTATGTGGTAATTAGTATATTATATTCTATGGAAACTGAAGGGTTTACTTACAGAATGTACTAATTTAAATTGGTTCAAATTAAATCACCAGCTGTACTAACCAAACTAGAATATTGTCACTAATTAGTTAATTAGTAAACACAGGAAATGCCACAGCTCAAGTTTCAGTAATTTAATGCAAATATTTTACAATTCCATAATCTCAAGGCAGTCACGTAATTAATACGATTTAATGAAAATGTAAAGATTTATAAGTTGATGTATTATTGCAGGTTTAATTAAAAAGATTTAAGTTGTACTCACAAGAGCAAATGCAGCTATTTGTAATAAAATCCTACACAGAAACTAGACAGAATAAAAAAAAAGGAAGAATACCTCATCAAAATCCCTTACAACCCTGAATTTAGTTAATTAATTTTCCAACTTCCTCTACTAAAAATACATCTCTGGAGATGCTCGGTTTTCCTGACAACCCTTCAAAGTGATGAACCGTGTACTAGTTACATGGCACACGAATTTGCAAATTAGATGACACCCTATTATAAGTTAAATTTTGTTGGAGACTAAAGATAAAAAAGTCAATTGTGGTAGAAGAAATTAAATATAAAATTCCTGTTAGAAGCTATTAATTATCATTTTGCCGCTAATATCCTTGAAAATATTTAATTGTATGTACTTAACAATAAATAGTTGACGTAATAAATTGCAATAATATCGCAAATATTATTTATGCAAAACCTAATAATAACACTAATAATAAAAATGAAAAACAAATCGATTATCTATATTTACAAAACATCGAAATTACACTAATTAATGGAAATTGAAAGGCTATTTAAAAAGTTATAGTAAATAACAAAATTTGAATTGTAAATAACACATAAATATTGTTTCTGTAGGTAAGTAGATCAGACAAGACTGAAATTTAAAATTGAATTCACTTTTTCAGACTACTAAAACTGTTTCTTGTGTAGAATTAATAAATTTTAGGCAAAAACGTGGGCAAGTACGTTTAAAATTGAAAGCAATGCTCTCGATGTAAGCACTCCTTTTAAAAAAAAGGAGAACGAATTAAAAATACTTATTAGTTGGTGAAATTGATACTTGCGTTATCTAATTAGTATCTGTGTTTTTAATTGGACACGAGAACCTTTGATAAAATGCTAATTAATCTTGATTATGCTTGTAAAAATAACCAGATGATGATTGTTTGCTTGGAATCAAATAAAATAATAATAAGGAAACGTTAGAAACAAACATGCCTGTCCTGAAAAGAAAACTACGTGAGAACAGAAGAAAAATATCTTGTTAAAGCAAGCAGATTGAAAAATATACCTGTGAAGTTTCAGTTAATTTTTTGTATCTCTACATCTTGGGAGATTCCATTTTGTATTTCCCTGTTAGACTGCATTGTTTCCATATCGAGTTTTCGATTTGTTGCTCAAAACTCAAAATTGAAGATAATACAACCGTAAAACCTGTTTACTGAAGAATGTCTTGTAGAAAGGTATATTCAGGTGTTGAAAGTAAATATCCATTCTTGGGATAAACAGGCTTCTATCCTCAGAATCATCTAGACGGATGTTAGGGTGTATTTCGTTCTCATAACATGAAATACGTTTTGGCGAAGGGTAGATATGGTCGCGGGTATGGGAAGGGTTGGCGTGACGCACGCTGCAGCTGTTTGGGAATATTCAGTCTGAAGAAGCCAAAGAAGCGCTGCCATTTTTAAATGCATCAAAAGATTTGTGTTGATATTTATACTTACAACCTGCCTGTGGCGAGGTGCTTTCAGAAGGGAGAGACCTCTCAATAATCTTTATGAGCTAAAGTTGAATTTTCCACGACTGGAACGTAGAACATCTCGGATTCTAACAGACTTGTTGTGTAATCGACCGATTTTGCATGTTTCGACTTATAAAATAGTGTTGAATAAATACTTGTACTGAATTTTCCAAAACTGGTTTAGGTTTTATTTATTTTTACTTTTCATATTGAACTAAGGGCTTACGAACTTTGTTGTATGTAAATAGAGTGTCAATTGAACTTCGTTATATATAAACAATACCTTTAGGGCTTGTTACAAATAGGCCAGGATAGCAACTAGTGTCTTTTGCGTGCAATTTTGTTACATAATCGCGCAAAGAAAAAAGAGTTTTGTTCTTGACCTAATTCCAAAGACTTTAACTTTGATTTCTGTTTCTGTGACCCACTCACAAACATGTGATAAGTAATAAGAATTTGCATTTACTGGATCCCCACTTTTGATTTTTCTAGTTTCTACAATCGCCCATCTACAGGACACTCGTACTGGTCATGATCAAGGTAACTGGTTTTCTCCTGATATAGAAATATCCTACTACCTCTAGTCAAAAGATTGACAGCGATCTTTCTAGATGAGCTATGGAATGCTAATGATACATTACTGTACAATAATAACAGTAGTAGTATACCAAAGCGGGTTCTTGCCCACCAAGAGTGAGAACGACTTGACTGAGAATGCCTGAGAGAGTTTACGAGCAAAGTTTAAAGTGGATGTGGATGTGTGCAGTGCAGAGGGAGTAGAAAACTATAGCCGGAGTTGCGAGAATCAGGCACCGGAATCCAGGAGCCGGGAGGCGAGAATATCCAGCTGTCGGCTTTCTGTAGATAGGACAACGCTGATAGATCTAGGTATATGAACGGGTGGAAGGTTCAGCACATGATTCATCATTTATTCAAGTTTGGATGTTCTAGAGGCTTTGATAGAATATGGCCAGCTTTAGCTGTTGTTAGAAGTTGATTGGTTTCATCATTTGTCAAGGTAAAGAAATTTCCACCTGTTGATAAAGGTTCAGCAGTTGAAAATCTCAGAAAGACATTATAGGTTTGTTGATAGATAATAGTACAACAGACAGAACAACAATAACTTGTACACTTACGAGAGAATTTCTTATAGAAAGAAGGTAATATAAAACTTGCCTTCTAATGCTTCTAATATAAATGTCCTCGAAGGTATACATCTCTAACTCCGACCCAGAAAGCGTCCGATCAACAGACGACCTGGAAAACAGTAGAAGGAAAGGGCAGTGCTAGAAGCAAAGGTAAAATATTACCAATCCACTCTGCGCATCTCGCACACAATTTGTCTACACTCGACGAATAAGATGGCCTATGGCTGTACAGAATCACCAAGACTAACACAGTCGACAACTTTATACATCCGCGCTCCACACAGAGCTTGAAGACCATTGAAGTGCCACTCTACAAAGGACAGCGAAAACAAAAAAATAAAAGAAAGAAATGCAACGTTTCGTCTGTTGAATCAACAATTGTAACCCTTCTTCGACACCTACGTAACCAGATGAACTCAAGAATCCCTTAATACCAACAGCTTCTAAGATTATTTTGTATTTTTATGTCTTTTTTCAATTAATCTCGATGATATTTCTAGTACGTCTCTGCTGCATTTCAAGTCATGCAATGCAATGTAAGTTTATTGAAACATTTTTTGAGAATCAGTCTTGGACATTGAGATGTATACTCATATTTATTCTAAATGTCAAAATAATTCGTTTCACAACACAAAACTTTCATATATTCAACGACTGAAAGTCTTAGAACAAACAGACTAGTGAATCAACCCATTTGTTTATGTTAGGGAGTATTCTGCTTGCATAATGAAAATAATAATTTTGGCGATGGCTAGATGCGGCCGCGGGATGTGAAAAGGGTTGGAGTGATTCTCACTTCACCGCAACGGTTTGACAGTATTGTCGTTTGCATCGAGTCGAGGAAGTGCGAACTCCTGTCGACGCTACAACTTTAAAATAAACTGTGTTGAGTAAACACTTGCACTGAATTCTGCACGGCTCGTTTAGAATCTATTTAATGAGGGCTTACTAACTTTGCTGTATGTAAATGAATCAGGTGAGAATTATTGTTTGGTGTACGAAGTTTTACATTGTGACTTTATTGGACTGCAAATGAGTTTGTATAAGTTGAGAATTTGTCGAGGAATTTGTAGAGTATCAAGTGAACTGGACTTATCTTTGATTTCGAGCTGTCGTGAACACATGAATGATGCCATTAGGTTTTCCCCTGTTTTTTGCCTGCTACAAACTTTAAGCAAAACCTGTACCTTAAAATCTGCTTGATAAGTAGTTGCCCAGTAGATTTTTTTTCTTATTGTTGATTTTAATCCAAAGACTGCAGATTTGATTCTTCTTCGATCTTTGATTCACTCACTAACCAGATGAACCCAAAGCTGAACATTACGCTAGCGAATAGAAATTTACGTTTACCTGATTCTTATCTTTTTTGCCATCCATTTACCCATCTGGTCACTCACTTCTGATCGATTTAAAAATATTCTACTGTGTCTAGTCAAAGAATTGATAACATTCGCCTAAATAATGAATCTGCTAAAACCACTTACCTATTATTGATCCTTTTAGATGAGCTGTAGCAAGTTAATACTACATTGTGCACAATAATAATAATAATAATAATACTAAACTAAAGCTGGTTCTAGTCCACCAGGAGGTGGTTTGGATGTGAGTGGCTGAAAGAGGTTGGGAGCAGAGTTTGAAGTGAATGTTGATGTGTGAGTAGATAGCTACAGCAGAAGTTCCGGTAACCAGATACCGGAGTTTAGGAACCGAGTGGCAGAAATCCGGCTTTCAGCTTAGAAAAGACATAGCTTATAGGTCTAACTATGTGAAGAGTTGGAAGGTTTAGCACATCTTCCTCTTAGAAAGCAAACAAGTTTTCAAGTTCTCATCATTCCAGCGTTTAATTAACCCGAGAGGTAGACCAGCCCGTGTTTGTTATAGCAAAGTATCCGCTTGCTTAGTAAACACAAGTGTTTGCTCCGTTGCGTGACTATCCAGTTATTGTCGACGTCGAGAATTGCGCCCACCGTGAAGACATAAGTGGAGTTGCAGGAGAGAATTCTTCTAGGTAGTTGATCTTCGAGAAATCTTGCCTGGAAGTTTTGATTTAAGGATAGTTAGGATGAATTATTCAGACCTAAAGTATTAAAGCATCTGCAAGAGTTGGAAGATGAATCTGACGGAGACTCCGACTCTTACGATTTATGTGTGTTAAAAGAACTCCAATATTCAAATCTATACGCTCGACTGCAAATGTTGCGAGCTTATCTCTGATTGCTGTGTCTTCACAAGATTCGGTAAATGTAGAAAAGGAAACTGCTGCCGTTGATATCTCCACTCCACTCTCCGATACCGAATGAACTTATAGACACGAACTCTGACTTTTCTAAAGGTCTTGGCCAGTCAGTCATCCGCAGATTTTGTACCATTCTACCTCCGATTATGCGAGTGCCTCTGAGAGTAGCAGTGTGACTAGTACAAGCAGTAATAAAGTGACTAAGCTGCTTATATTCAAACTACGACAATTTATAAAAGTATGAGCTGTTGGAAGTGTAAAAATAGGTTACAGGCTTTACGAGTGTAGGAGACTTCGTGGTAAATTTTCTTTCAAGTGTATATAGAAGCAAGTCAATAGTAGACAGTGTCCCCGAATTGTTCATACTCTTTATTAGCCAAGAAAGCATACTTCAATATCAATCTAAATATTTCCTGCCAATATAACCTCAAACATCTACAGGAATCACAAGATTTCATACGGCCGGCCGGTGGCAGATGTTCCTTCATCGGTATGCGCAACTGGCCGTGAGATTAGACAGTGCCTTCATCGGTATCAAAGAGGCCTTGTCGCAGTCACTGTTCCTGAACCGACCATCACCCCATCTGTCATTTGTGCTCTAAATTGATGTTAGCTCGGTGGGCCTGGGATCTGTGTAGTGTCAACTGAAAGACAACGGAGAGAGGTAAATCGTTACATAATGTCATTCAAATGAACAAGAATGCCTGATCGTGGTATAGACGATTGAAAGACATCGCTACTATCTTGATAACTGACAATCGAGTTCTGACCTGATTAAGCTTCGCCCAGCACACGAATGCAAAGTTGTTGCGATGATTGTTTATCTTCCAAATCGAACATTGCGCGGGAGAAAACCAACAAGGTCCCAGACGCCCTATCACGGGAGCTCGGCAAAGAGATGAAACGGTTCCTGCCTCCAATGTCCGAGAGGTTGTCTGAGAAAACGTCGCCAACTCACGCCGTGTGTATGATCAATCTAGCTACCATCCCGGACGAAGTAAGAGAAGCCCAACAGCGACGTCCTGGCCTTGCCGTCAATGCTAACGGACGACAAATCTATAACAAGAAGCTGACTTTCAGTTGTATATGGTGGAAGGAGGGGCATCGTATAGGGTCGGTCGAGATGTTCAAGGAGTTTGATAAAACGTCATCTATGCCTATTGCGACCGAAGAAACCATTTGGTCGCTCCGTGAACAGTATTTTTGGTCCAATATGGTCAAGAACACTGCAAACCAAAAAATAAAGAAAACCTCTTGTCCAAGAAGCGTTTCGCTGTGGGCAAACAAGTCCTACTCCGCGGGCAACCCACATCTGGGTCTGCGTAGGAAGGCTCGTACGTCATTAGATGGTTGGAAGGAGATCGTTCCTGTCTTATTGACAAAGGTCTTTGTCTGGCGTCACTAGTCCCACCATAAATGAAACGACAAGATTAGTAAAAAATGGACAATCTTTGTGTTTTATGTTTACATTCTGATTCTTTTATATTTGCAACAGTTTATAATTATCTTGGTGTAATTATGCATGTAAAGCCTTAATATTTCATTTTCTAAATAAATAGAACGAGAGGCCTGCAATATGAGAGTGTTGAGGCGCAGACATGTGGCTGCAGTATCTTCCCCACCTCCTGGCTTCACAAACGTCCATTTCTTGAAGAGAAAGTAGACATTGTTGTTGGGTTTTCGCACCCCATGTTCTCTTGGAGTTTAGAAGTTTCTTTCCTCACAGCCATCATCTCGCCCAGAGAACCAAACAGTAAACCATCAATGCTAACTCCAAGAATTCACTTCTCAGCTGTAACATGGGCTGTAATAGTGCAATACAGATCAATGTTAATGAATTATTAAACACCAAAACGCCATTAACCCCCCGTTATCCATTCATGTTGTTGTCTCAGTTGACACTGCCTCAACCACACTTTACTAAAGTAAGCAGGATGGTGTGTGTTTAATTTCAATTTCAGTAGCAAAGCGGTGGCTATGGCATGTTGCCTCCCTTATAAGTCCTTTCGCAGACCCTGACAAAAGATTTTTAGCTAGAGTAAGGAAGCATTACTGAACCGTAAGCGACAAAAGTCAGGCTTATCTAAAATCGCTGAAGACAGTTTTGCCCTTGGAGATTGAAACTTGACATACAGGAACTTTATTCAATTTGGTAGCATAACCGAAACGAGTTGTAGCAATATAGATGCAGAGAAAAAAAACAACTTAGAACTTAATGTAAAAATAATAATAAGGGAATAGCTGCCTTGAAATTTTTTAAAGGGCCAGAAGTTTTTGAAATGTAATGAGGTGTCTTCGGCGTGAGCTAAATCAAAGGCCAAGTGATTTTATTACAGTTGTGAGAAATTCGATGTTACCAAGACTTTATTTAAGTGCTCGTGTCCGTCCCTTTCGGGAAATTAACAATGGAGTCAAACCTTCCACAGGCTTCGAGGATTTCACCCGATGGGTCTCAGAAAATAGACGTCAGTTTGTCTGTAGTAAGGTTCTCGTTTATTATGTTTTCGAAAATGTCAAGGAGGATGGAAAATTAAATATCGCCGCTGAAGTTGATGGGGGGGGGGCAGATTTTTGCTTTACTAGACTTAGAAGCTAGTTGCTGAGAATCGTATTGTTCTTTGGGATTGTCTATAAATAAAGAAAACAATTCAAGTCGTCCTTCAATGGTGAGAAAATCAGAAATTGGGGTACACACGTTATTATACTAGGAACTGATTTCCATAGAGCAATCTTTTGCTATCTAGAGAAACTTACATTTAGAACAAAACAAGAATTTCAAAAGAATGTGGTTCTTCGTGGTACTCTTGATCGTCATCAACGACTAATTCTTTATGGTAAGTCAAAAACCATAAATTGAAGATTCGAAATTTTGATATCATGAAACAGATTACACTTATCTGAAATTGTAAAATCATTATAATTGAGGCACGATCTAAGCTTCAATCTGTGAAACCACTATGGATGACAGTCGCTGCTAAGAAACTTTTGAATGAAAGTGAGAACCTAGACCCTTTTCACTATTTCATTACGATATTCCATGCAGTCTCCATTTAGCAAAGATACTGCCAAAGAACGAAGATTTGATGTTCTTTGGTATCAAACATTCTGACATTTCTCAACTAACAGGAAGGTGTCACGACTATCGAGTCGTAGATTCTTATGTGTTTGTAGGATATGCAAAGCCGATTTCTCATGGTATGCAAAAATTCTACGAGTTTTCCGTTCTTATGTCAGCAAAATCTCTCTTTTTGATGTTCAAGATCTTGACTTGATCTGTTAGATTCCTACCATAGTTTTGTGATCACTGATCAGTAATTAACAAGATTAGTCAAACCAATATTTAATATTATCATTTTATACTGTTTATCAAAGATGATTATTGCAAATACACAGCGTATGTACGTAAAAAATATTAATGATAAACACTGATAAAAATGTATATCATTGCTTCATTGGCTTATCATGTTGTAAGTGTATTTGCAAGAACGTAAATAACATTAATAATTTTGAAAATCATAATGAGTTTTTTAACCTTAGGAAAAAAGCTATTTTTGACTATTTTACAATATCAATTTGGCTATATTAAATAACGGAATGTTGTAACCTGAAAATCCATTAAAATAATTTTAGCATTTATTATCCACGTTGTTATGTTTACTGATACTAAACAACTTTGAAATATTCAAAAGTATCTTAGAATTCTGAAAATTTGCATAAACTGAAAAGGTATAAATATTTTATTGCCATTAGTCTTTTTATTAATGAATTCCAAAAGTTTTAGACTTGAAATTTTATAAATAGAAATCTCATCTTCGTGTTATCAACTTTTTTCAAATTTTTGTTCACCTTAATTTAATTTTATAAACTTTTGATTGCACAAATTTTCCTACAACGCTAAACAACGAAAAGAAAAAGAAAGAATTAAATCAACAATCGAACCAAACCGCAATTACCATTAAAACAAAACATTGGTAATTATTACGTACACAATTCCCAATTTACTATTAGTATTTGAAAGTTTCGTAAACTTTTTGTTTGCTTTCGTTATGGTCGGGTCGTTCGCCCCCAATTTGCAAGTCAAACCAGAGAACCGGCCTTCCTTCGAGGAATCCACTAGCTTCTTCCGCTTATGCAATTTTGTACCGTTGCAAAGACGTGCTACGATTACAATAAACATCAAATTTGAAACGTGAGGCATTAGAAGATATTCCGGAGAGGAGTTTTAGTGGTCGAATTGAATGTTGACGACGATGAAAATTGAAAGGTGTACGTACCCGTGGGCCTCTTTACAGGTACGTGGGCGCAAATTAATTTAAAAAAGAATATTGGAACAAACTTTGATTGGGTGGATCAGGTACGAATTAATTAAAGAAACCAGGTCAAGATATGTTAAATGGTTGATAATCGTATCGGGTTTCAAAATCAAAACTACCTCTCGTGCAATTAAATTAAAGAGCAATAATTAATTTGTTTTGCAAAATGAAAACAGTGGAAGATTTTGTTTTTGGGCAGTGACAGGAAATTGATTTATCTTACAAGGAAAAGAATTGAGAATAGTCTACTATCACCAACAAGCAATTTTGAAAATAATATTAAAAAAATGATTAATTTCAGCTTCACAATCAGTTTTTAGTCTTTTTCTTTGTATTGTCACACAAAACTGTCATTATATCACTCTCGCTTGATGTATATTTAAAATTATAGAGTGAACGCGAACGTTAAATAATTTTTAACCCCTTTTAATGTGCAAAAAAGAACAGGAATTACGCGTTTTGCTTCTACTAATAGACCTGTTTTTTCGGTTACTGCCACATTTCAACATTTCTTCCTTACGGAAAGGGATTTACTTTCTATGGTAATCAACAACGATGGTTTTTGCACATTTGTATTCTTTTTGTTGCTATTAGGATTCTGCTAATTTATTTCTTTGGGTATCTTCAAAACGGAAGGAAAAATAAAGAGAGATGCTCACAAATTCTCTTAATTGTAAACTGTGTAAATTATGTTAAATTTAAAACCTTCTGTTAGGATTTTGTAACACTTGTTTTAGGTTGCGTAGATTTTAAGACGTCTTGTTGTATTACACACACAACATTACAAAATTTATTGGAATCCTAACTCAAGTCTTGTACGTGGCCTAAAAAGATGTTCTGCAATCTTCTTAATTTACATTTAAGGAAGTGTTTTAGTTACATATGCTTCAGTTAATTTTCCAGCGGCATAAGAAATGTTTGTTTTCTTTTTTTAAATGTCATTGATAGTACTTGACATACTATTACGAATACTTGATTTTGATTACCGGGAATTGATATTCATGAAACTATGCAGGGTTTGTTCATTTTCTTTAGAGAAATTGTAAAGAAGAAAATTAAAGCTTGCTGTATTGCCAATTAGTTAGAACGTCTTTTATTTTTTTTAAGATGAATGTACGTACTTAGTGGTCGTACCTAATTCTTATTGTTACTTGACTTTTTACGTCTTAGTTACTAATTTTGTAATCTCCACACCAACGCTGATGAAAGGAACCAAAATTTGATTTTTATGTATAACTCGATTTAGGTTTATCCTGAGTTCAAAGGACCTTTATTTCTGCGACAGCATCAAGAAGGTAAAGAAGCATTATCAGTCTGCTTTTGAAGACTCCTATATAGATTTCCCAAATATTGAAAAATAAAGAGTGAGATATGTCTGTCACTTTTTTTTTAAGTTCAAGTAATTCGTTAAATAGCAGAGTGGTAACCATGAAATAACTTGGTTTTTGAAAATGTTACCCTTGTCCTCTAAAACGACTAAATAAATGGTAAGAAAGGTGTTTGTGAACAGTTGAGCCAGTATTGCTTTAATACAGCCAATCCATATCGAAAAAAGACAATTCTTCGATGTTTAGATTTAAGTTATAAGCAGAATGCACTAAATAAAAAACACACATGCGTATCATACCGATACTCCGTGTATCAGGAATGCTTTAATCTTTCATTAGAGAAAACAATCATCGGTTGTGTTATAGCTCCAGAAGCAGCAAAATTAAACATTGCTGTGAGATTTTACTTTGCCTCTCCCTACGTATCTCATACACATTTTTGGTACCTACAGATGCGATAACTTTCCCTAATTTAGGGCAAAAAAAGAAAACAAGTTTCGTTCTCGTTGTATACCTTCATTAGATCATTTAGTATGGAAAAATAGTCTTTAGCCTCCAGATAATCATCTATTTCAGCAAATCATTGTTTTGTGTGAGCCTCGGATACATTGAATGGAGCTGGTGTAACAGCTTCTGGCGAGAACAGGATGACGAGCCATAAAAAATTTATACCTATGTTCTTCTAAAACAAAAACAAAAATTTCAAGACTTAGCCACTTTTATGACCTGAAACATTATTTCGGAAAGGATTCTTTCTTTTGTCAGCATCTAGAAATTTTTCAGGCATCTGAATATAAAGACTCTTGAAAAACGAGTTAATACAAAAAGATTTCGAACTTTGCATTATGCATCGAGAAAATAATTAAAGGCAACCTTAAACTCCATAACTCTGATGATTCTAAACAAACACATAACTCACTAGTAGGTTAAGAACAATAACTTACGAGCCTAGTGTGCTAATATTCTTTTTGCGTTTCATAACACACTAGCATCATGGATAAATTTACGTGCTACTGATACTTATATGATTGAAGCAATGAAAAGTTTGTGTTCAAAACTAATCATCTAGCTAATTTACAATTGTGTTACTTTTAGCTTCTTAAGTTACTTTTCATTTAGGCGAAAAGAACACCTTCTATTCTTTTCGAAGTTAAATTGTGTTGTGAGGCCTGATACAATACATAATAGCTTCCAAAGGCAGCACTCTTTCACTCCTCCAATTCATTGCGCTTGGACTCAATAAATTTTCCGATTTGCATCAGTAAGATTAAACAACTTTTGTATTTTATGCCCTACAAGGTAAATGGCATAGAGTATCAGTGGTTAAAAAGTATGTAAAGACGGTACTTACGTTAAATGAGATTAGAGTCCTAAGTGGTTTTGCTCCATTCTTATTTTAGTGTTGACTGTTTTATCACACAACCAAATCCTTGCGATTCCATTATTTCAGGGTAAGCAAGGCTTTAATTTGGGCGATCTTGTAATATCTATCGTTTTTTATTAGTCAGATTAAAGCTTGAATTCTTTAGAAATAATATTCAGACGTGAAGTCGTCTCTGTGTGCAGCTTGAAGTTTCGGTACGGAAAATCTATCAGGCGTTTTGGGCCAGTCGGACTTCTTGAACGGTTTAATCCGCTCGGGTGTTTAAGTTCTTTGGGTGTCGACTGTATATGCATTACGGTCCTGGGACTATTACCTTTGTGAGAAAAAAGATTCTCAAGATGCTTTATAAAAGGGGCAAAAATTAAACTCATTTGCGCTTTTTCACGACAAACCTTGACATAATCTTGATAAACTTCTCTTTGCATGAAAAATACAACTCGAAATTACCAATCAATGCCAAAAAATGCTATAATCTTGAAAGTTCTACATAGACTGAAGAACCTGAAACACCTCAGAACAGACACAAACACAATTTAACTTTCAGCTACAAAAGCACATAAAGGACAGTTGTAGCAATACCTGCTCTGTCAGACTGCTTTGAGCAGGAAGATATACCTTGCTTAATTCACTATTCTTACATTTCCACAATTTTTAAAAATTTTGCAGTACTAATTCGGTCAAGCTTGATATTAATTTGTTCATTAACATTCAGCTGATACAAGTAATTGAAAAATGGTAACCGCATGACGAATACAAATACACGTAACATTCTCAAAACAAGCTTTTTAGTAACTTTGTATTATTATATTACATACATTATGTTTTATAAGACTAAAGTGGCTTTCAGCCGTCCTGTTTTTACTTTTCTAAATAATATCCTAGAAGAGCTCGTTCCGATTACAAAGGAGCTTCATATCTCATTAACGTCACGGTTGACTTACTATAAAATTGAATTTAAACATGAACGGGAAGACTACAAAAAGATGGTGAGCCTGAATTGATGCCAATTGGAGCCTGTAGCACTTCTTGGCCCTGTCGGGTCATACTTCTCGGCCTTTTGGGTTTCTCAAGACTGCGGATCTTTTGGATTTCTCGGCTCTTTGGATCTCCTCGGTATATCGGACCGTTTGGATCTCTTGGGCCTGCTGGGCCTTTTGGACTTTTCAGCACTTCGGGCTTTTCTGTCAGGCCGATCAACAAGTTACCGGGTTGTTTTCGGGACGCGTCAAGTTTGTCTTTAGTTGGGTCAGCCCGGGCTAGGCCTGGAAATTTCGGTCCATGCAGAGCTCTAGTACACATACATAAAATTAAGATTAAAGTAGAAGTTTAATACGCAAGCTTTAAAATGAAGATTTGCAATTTAAATAACATCAAAAGTTGTATCATCTTCACAGTGTTCTCGTATTTGCCAATATCTATTAATTCAGAAGGATCATTGAAGAATTCTTTAACTTACTTAGCAAGTTAGAGGCCCGCGTGTCTTAACCTTCAAGATTTACAAATGTGATTGAATTAGCTTTTTGGCAAGAAAACTGTTATAGGTAGTGAAGAGAATCCTGTTTACTGTGTGAAATGGTTTTCTCAAACAACACTTATACATTTACCCCACCGCTGTACTACCTTTTCTATTTAGCTTTTTTGTTTCAGCCATGTTTTTACATGTTCAAACTTTTTTCCATGTAGTGCCTCCTTGAGCGGGCCAAACAAAAAAAATCTGAAGCGGCAAGATCGAGACTATAAGGCGGAAATTTGTCACTTTCGCCTCATTACGTTGATTGAGCTCCCTGCATACACGACGTCTGATTTCTTTGTGCGCATTTGTAAGCTGCTTAGGAACCGATCTTGAGCACATCCTACGGTAATTTGATTTGTTATGGATAATAGAATGACCTATCCTGACACTGGTTTTGTGTTTTTTAGCAATGATTTCAACTGTAGTTTGCCTAGCTCCTTGAATAAGTGCTTCAGTGCGAGATTTCAGTGCTGAGTATCAAACTTCTACCCAACGTCCTGAACGGTGCCCATCAACAACACTTGTTCGGCCGCATTTAAAATGGCCAAGGTTTCACACCTTCTGAAAACAAAACTCTTATCACCGAACGCTATTCTTCTGAAGTGCATTTTTCGAGAGGCTTGCCATAATGAAATGACGTGCAGAATTTTTGTAAACAAACTCTTATTTCTACACTTGTTTACTGATGACAAGCTTGTAAGTTTACCTTAAATAACTTTTTCACCACAGTCTTTTTCCTCTTTA
This sequence comes from Ignelater luminosus, assembly GCA_011009095.1. NCBI lineage: Eukaryota > Metazoa > Arthropoda > Insecta > Coleoptera > Elateridae > Ignelater > Ignelater luminosus. Next base: position 58,568 of record VTPC01000965.1, read on the forward strand.
GATACTGAATGACCAGTATACTTATCCAAAGTTTGCAACTATGTACACAGATATTATTTATTCTTCAGAACTGTTTTCTGGAATATTTCATATCCAGAATGGTCAACAACCAGTTCTAAAAATAAAAAGGCTTTGAATACTTTATTCTTATAAAGGGAGTTCGCGCAAACGCGCAGTGTTTAGCGTGTTGAAACAGTAATTAATGTTTAAAAATGTTTAATTTTAAATATGGATAACTAGCAATAGATAAAATTGTCTAAAAGATAGTCTAATTTTTTTAATACGAAAAAAAGTGACAGACACATGCCTCACCTTTTACTCACAATTCTCTTTGTGATCGGAAGTATTGCGTTCCAAATTTTTAAGTGATTGTTCTCCTACTAAGTCGCAAAACATTGTATATGTCAAAGACCTCTTTTCAGGAATCTCTTGATTTTGATCAAGTACGTTGGTTTCATAGTTAGGTACACATTGAGTTTCATTTTCATCAAGCATTTGGAATAATCAATATTGTTAGGGTTTCAAGGATAGATACCACATGCCTTGAATCCATTGGCAACAACATCGGGCTTTAAATGAGAAATTGCATCCTCTAAACTTGGAGCAAAGTGTTGTTTCCCAAGTTGACAGTGAAGACACTGAAGATCCCGGATCCGGTTCTTAAATCGGGGTTTTAGGTGGGTTTGGGTCGAGCCGACCCGGGTTTCAGTTTAAAGATTTATCGAGCTTTTCGAGCTTACGTCTAATCGTTCGGTCTTGTCGGACCTATTGGAGTCTGTAGAACTTCGTAGCCCTATCGGGCCATACTTTTCGACCTTTTGGGCTTCTCTGGTCTGTTGGACTCTTTGCGCTTCTCGGGCCTGTCGAACCGTTCAGGCTGTAAGGCCTATCGGACCTGTTGGACTTTTTGGCCCTTCGGGTCTCTTCGGTCTATCGAACCGTTTGTATCTCTCTGACCTGTCGGATCTTTTGGACTTCTAGGCTCTTTGGAACTCTTGGGCCTGTCAGGACGATCAAGAAGTTACCGGGTTTTGTCTTCAGTCGGATCGGGCCGAGCTTCATTTTAAAGATTTATGGGCTTAACGAGCCAAGGATAGGTCAATCCTGTCGGGCCGTTCGGGTCTGTTGTACTTATCAGACCCAGATCTTTTTCGCACTAAGTCGGATGGGCTATCTTTCTACTGCATCGGATTGTCGTATCAGCCGAATAAGCATTATTTTCATACTGCACCAAAGAGGAAGAATCTCGTACTACACCAGATCGAAAACTTTTCCTTACTGAGTCAAACGAGCGTTGTCTTCGTACGGACTGAGGTAGACATTATTTTGTATACTGAACTGCTTTTGCGCGGCCTTGCCCAAAGCTCGGATTTAGATCAGGCTTAGGGACTCAGTTTCAGAAGGTACTCTAACCTGTTATGGGTCTTCTAAGGCCTGCCGAATTGTTCAGGAGTCAAAGACCTGTAAGGCTTCTCGGCCCTGTCGGGTTTTCCAGGCTTTTCCAGTCGATCAAAGAGTTACCGGGTTTTTTTGGGCCATGTCAAGTTTACTCCAAGTCTTGCCGGACTGGGTCGGTCTTGGAAATTTTGTCCCATGCAGGGCTTTAGCCTGAATGAATCTAACTGTTGCCCACGTGCTACAGCCTTGGCCAGAAAACTAATTCGCAACTTTCACGGTCTCAAATAGGAGAGTGCTGAATTCCAGGGCTTTCTTGTTTTGAGAGGCTGCCGGTCTTTGTAGATCTGACGTCATATCGCCCTGTTTATCAAGTAAATAACGCCCGCCAGATCAGATAACTTGAATCTTTTGCTTAATGAAGTACACGTTTTAGATCTTTAAACATTCTCTGCATGAAGTTAGGAAGAAACTATCTTGTCATAGGTAAAAATGCAAAAAAGTCTAATAGTTAATTTTGTGAATTGTACAATGCCTTCAGCGATCTAGTATGGTATTGGAATCTGAGTTTCTTGTACTCTGAAACTCATGTCCTCTAATGCTATGGATTTTAAAATTACAGCTGTTAAGAGAAAAGCCAAGATCGATGTCTATATTTGGAATTTCTAAACTTGAAAGTTGCTTTTCTAGTGATGTCATTTATTAATTTTTAAAGAATCAAGTTCGTGCAACAAGATTTTTCAAAATGCTTCAAGATTGAAAATGATTCTCTTCAGAATTCGTAAAGCGTTTTTTAGGTGGTGTGTGCAAAGTGTTGCCTCAGAATTCTTATTATGAGGCAACTAAAAATCATTCCATCGGGTTCTTCATTAGGAAACTCGGATAATGAGCCATTTTGGCTGCAATCTTGAAGATTTCAAAATAATATTTTTCCATCGGTTTTTAAACGTTGTAATTTCGAGTACAATGAGAAATTAGCGTTCTCAGATCCTTGATATCTGTTTTACCGAATTGTGGAAAACTTGTTAAGTATAAGGTTGCATTTAGATGTTACTGAATAAGACTTTGGGCAAAATGTTATGACTTCCAAGGCATAATTCATAGTATTTGACAACGAAGAGGTTTCTATCAAAGATTTTTTCGGTCTTTTATTTGTGTTAACTGTAACATATGACAATTAGTAGTCTTCGAGTCCGAAATTTAGAAAACAATAGTGTGGTACAATTTTCACCTACATGGTTGCAAATATTTTTCAATTAGACACAACAGTAATTAAAAGCAATAACTGCTGTATTTGTTTAAAAATCTTTCTATCAGTCCGCAGCACTTTTCCTGTGCAGTACTACCATAGTATACAGATAACTGAAGGAGCAACAGCCTGTCACAGGCAGTAATACAAATTCCATAGTTCTAAGTAACACTACATGCATAATAAGAACACGTTGTTTCGTTAGCAAATATAGGATTTTCCAACTATTGAAGGGAAACCACTCAGAAACTGCAGTCTTGGTCTGTGATTTCCTGTATTTATAAACAAAATCTTTGACTTCGGTTTATAACCAATTAATTTATCTTTGTACTATAAAATGCGTTACGAAGTCTCAACCATGGTCGTAAAAACCATGCAATTTGTGTATCACACTATTTCTTGCCTATGGTAAATGAAAAACTAATTATACGTATTTGTCCTGTCATTTTAACACGCACTATAATTTTTGTCACGAATTCTGAATTAAATTTTATTAAAATTCCCCATAAATGTATTGTAATAGGCTTTTGATTTAAAAACGTAGTAGTGGTAGGAGTAGAATTAGAATTGAATATCGAACCATATCATTTTGATCCAAATAAAAAAAGGAAAGAATTCAGAACATTATTAAATAAATAGAAATATCATCCTATATTAAACACACAAACTGAAAGTTGTATACCTTTCATTCAAGTCAATATTAGTTGATCTTAAAATACTTTCAATTTAAGTAACTTTTAAACTAAATCAAATTTTACTTTCTTTATTGAAACTGACCTCGTATCAAGAACACTTTTCACATCAATGTGTTTCTTCGAAAGTATGGGGAAAAAATTCTCTCAATATCAACTGCGTTCTCATTTTTAACATAAAAGTATAGCATCCAACGCACAATTTCCAATTTCTTAGAGTTATCATTAGGTATCTAGCAATGGTAATGATTATTATCGACGAAAATGGTTACGCGACATTTACTAAAGAAAGCTTTTCATACTACTAATTTCTCTTCCGTTTTAAAAGAGACCGATATTGTTTTTGTGGTCATTCGATTTATAAAGTAGCAATCAAAAGTTTGTCTCGATTTGTTTTGCAAATTACACCTGCGATTTCTATTATTTAGATATTCTGAAGTAAGTGAATTTTGCACGCATGCCTCGAAGCGCTTTCTGCATTAATGCACGACCACAGTTTTGTCGGTTGATTGCACGTTTATAGTATGTTTTTGTTAAAAAGTATCCAACTGCATTATTCAAGATTTAACTAGACAAATTTGGGTCGTCGAACTGATTACTTAACACAGACGCAAATCGAGGTTATTTATACAATTTCGAATAGAAGGTGCGTTTCACATATGCACGCATTAATCTATTTAAAAACTAGGCGCACTTTTTATGCTTGTTTTTATTTTTATTTACAAAATCTATCTCCTTAACTAACTATCGAAATACATGACACGACATTCACCTTCGATGCTACGGGAATTAGAGCAAAACAAAGCACTAGTTAAAATCGTGTTTGTTTCTGATCGTACGTGATTTTATTAACTCCGGAGTAATATACATGGGATCTATCTCATGACAGGATGCATAATAGAAAGATTAACTTTAATAGTAGGATCTAACAGTATCTGAAGCTGGGTTGGGCGTACTACATTGTGATTTCAGTGAGACGATTTAAAATATTTTATGAGCACAGTTTTAATTTTAATAATTCGGTACATAAATTATTAAATTATCTCACATGTGAAACAAACTAACTTTACATCGTGGTAAAAATATTAAAACTATAAAAGTGTCTGGCAAAATTAACAACGAATCGATATGTAAATACAGAGATTTACATTTCAGCCAGGACCTGGGCTGGGATCTGATCACTTTAGTCATCCATTGGTACTTTTCTATTTTATCTGAAATTAACGATTTTCTCTTTCTGTATTTACAAACTTCTAAACAAGTAAAGTAAGGCTTTCTTTAGAACTTGCTTTTAAAATTCTACTTTTTATCTTTGAACATTATAGAAAAATCAAAACATCTAACGAAAAGCCATACCTCCATGTCTTTAGAATTTCATTATTTCCACAAATAACAATAACCCTTCAGGGTTTATAAAAGCTATTGATGCTTTGACATTTTATTTCTATTTGCTTTTATCTGGATGTTATTTGTGAAAGATATTGGAAATTATTTTCTACTTTTAGTTCCATAAGTATAAGTACGACTCCACACTTATATTACAATATTGAAATCTCTTTTACAAAAGTAGTAAAGTTAGATGACCAAGTACGGAGTTCACCTTGAACATCGATTCCTCCCAAAAACAAAATAATAAATAAAACGAGAATCAGGAACTGTTTACTATTTATAAAAGTTGTCTCGGAGCAAACAACAAACAACGACAACTATCTAGAAGCTTACCATCATTCTATTTGATTCCTAATTAGTTATTAGTGTCACCATGATGCGTGCGTTAGTTGTAATTACAGCAGTCGCGGTTTGTGTTACCATGGTAATAACAACAGTTATATCAGGCTTAATGTAAGTTCATTGTTTGAAAATCTTTAGTTAATACCTCTTTCACACCTTGTAATTGCTAATAATTTGTTTCTTCTACAGACCTCCGTATCTCATTAAATCTCTTCCACCGCCAGCATTTGGCTAGTTAAGTACGTGATTACATGAAGAAGAATTTCATGTGTTGTCTTATCATTCTTTATGTTGATTATTTGGAAATAAATAATAAAATGTATTTTAAGAGTATTATTAAAAACTTTAGACACTATCTCCACTAGAGACGTAAAGTCGTTTAGACTCTGAACTGTACATTTAACAGAAAAATATTGCCGATGAAATTTTGATTTACAGCAAGTAAGCATTTCTGTTATTCCGCACCATTTATCATGATAGATGGAACTCGTCAATAAACCACCAGAAGCACTATTTCGAGCTTACGAAATTGCATGATCTAGGTGGATAGGTACATTGGTATTCCCTGAACGAGTGTGAGTGATTCTATACTCAATTTCCAATAAATAATTAATGTAATAATAACCTGGACAAAGTAATTCCCTCTCTGGATTTACTAAAGTAAATTTTGCTTTGCAATTGGCAAATAACCTAGTATTTATCAAACTGACATCAACATATTAGTACAGTAACACCTCAATCTATCACCTATCTAATTTTACATCTCTCTAGGTAATTCACCTTCTTCCTTCATTGGGCTGAAAGTTTTTAATCTTGAAGACTGAGTTCATAGCAACAGCCTCAGCGTTTTCGTTCTAGTTGCCATAAAGCACGTTATTTCTTGTTGGTTCTGAAATATATTAGCAACCATAAGAGCAAGAATGAAACATACAGATTGCTTATGTGCTTAAAATTACCAATAATTTTAAGAATCTGGAATTTCTCTTTCTAGTTGTTACCCAGTTCCAATTCCCGTGAAGGCCATTTCCATTTTTAATTGGTTTTTGAGTATAAATCTTGATTAAGACAGATCTAAGTCTGTACTTGGTGTGATTGATTATCTTCATCGATATATGCGTATGTATCTTCATCGCATACGTCTTATTACGCAGTAAATAGAGTTATCGAAAAACCTGCTGAAGCGGGTAAAATTAGATTTCGCTGGGTTTTTGTGTTGAAATTCTATATTTTTGAGGTTTAAATTCTAAGTTTTCCGAAGCAAGGGGCCACCGAGACAATTTCTTCGGAGGCGTGAGAATTGCAGGAATCCGGAGGATCATATATCGTCTTGCTTGAAAAGTACTACGAATTCTTGGAAATTGGAAGCGAAGAACTTACCCTGTTTTATTATTTAAAACGAAAGCAAAATTCGATTCTGGACAACCACAGGTGACCTGTTGGAAAGAAGATCAAGACTTGTGTTCAATCCAGCTTTCTTAAAAAGGCTCATGAAGTGCAAAATCGGACCTTAGGCTGCAGCAGGTGACCTGTTAAAGTGCAAAAACAGACTTGTGTGCAAATCTAGCTTTCTTAATTAGGTTAACGTAGGGCGAAACCGCACAATGGACTCCCATTAGAGAGCGAAGTCAATTTGGTGTTGGTATCTAGCTCTCTAAAAGGTTAAAGCAGGAAAATGGCCCGTTGAAGAACCCTCGAGCTCTCTTGAAAAAGTTTTGGGCTACCACAGGTAGCTTATTAGAGCACAAAGCCCGACCCCTATATCAATATTTCTCGAAACAGGGATCTGCCTTTATGTCCAGCACTATCAAGCAGGTTAGAGGAAAGTAAAATTGGATCGTTAGAAGGCGGAACGCAATCCGTGTTCGTATCCAGCACCACTAAGAAACCTGATCTTGGACCACCCCAGGTTACCTGTTAGAGTACTGAGCCCGACTCGCGTACATATCTAACTCTCCTAAGAAAGTTAAAGCAGTCAGGTGATCTACTGAAGGGTAGAATCCGACTAGTATTCCTATCTAACACTCTTAAAAGGGTTTATTGAGGGCGAAGCCCGACTTTGGATCACCGTAAGTGCCTGTTAACGTGATGAGCCCGATCTATGTACGTAAATATCTATAGTGAAAGATGAAGCTGGAACCTTGTTGATGTTTAGTTCTCTTAAGAAGGTTAAAGGAAAGCAAACTTTGAGTCTGGGCCACCACGGGTAGGTCTTTGACCAGTGTTTGTCTCCAGCTTTCTTAAAGCGTTTCATATAGGGCGACACACAACCTTGGTCATTTACCCACAAAGTCTTGAATGTCTCGGCAATAGTACGTTTAATTTTTTGGTGCAAAAAAGTTTTTGAATCGATACCTGTCCAAAACAATTTCCACTAGAGCAGTGCACCATCAGCTGAAAAAGGTGATAAAGGAAAGAAGTGCCTAGGTAAACCTTTGAGTAGAAATTAAGTAACCATTAGAAACTAACTTAAGGTGAATCGTTCTTTCGAGAATTATGCTGTAGATTTGTACAGCACCTACTAATGTTATTCAGTTGGTGCTGTTCTTCTTAAGTATCAAAGCTTAACTACCAACCTATTGGTGCCTAATGATAATTATGCTCTCAGCATGTTCAAGGCTTTCTGGCATGTCGCATGCACTTCAATACGTAACTACATGATGTGATCGTACAAAATTCTCTTAAAACGTTGATGATTCCCTCTAATACCCCTGTTGTGCAATTTCAGTCAAAAAAGTGTATACAGGTATTCTACAGTGCAAAATAGACCCAACCTTGCACTGCCGTCGCAAGTGCCCTGTTAGAATGCAGATTAAGACAGCTGTACGTATCTAGCTCTTTTAAGAAAGTTAATGGAGGGTCAAGTCAAATCTCGGGCCACCACAGGTGGCCTAATAAAGTGCAGAGCTTAAGCCGTGTACGATTCTATGTTTTTGACAGGATGAAGCCGGATTCGTGTTTGTGTTTAGCTTTTTTAAGAAAGTTAGAAAAGGAAAGTGCCTCGTTAGGTTGCAGAGCGTGTCCCACGTTAGTATTTAGCTCTCTTGAGACGTTTATGAAGGACGAATCCGGACTTTGGGCAACCAAAGCTGGCCTGTTAAAAATACTGAGCTTAATCTCTGTACGTGTCTCGCTCTTTTAGAGGGTGAAACCTGATTGTTATTCATATTTAGCTTTTTTCAAGAAAGTTAGAAAAACGAAATTGACTTTATGAAGGGCAAAGCCGGGTCTTTTAGGCACCGAAAGCTAGAGTTAGCTAGAGAAAGTTAGAGTACGGAACTTATCCAATGTAGGTATCCAGCTGATAAAGATCGGAACAGGGTTCTGTTCAAGTTTGGTTTTTTGAGGAAGGTTAGAAAGGTCAAGTGACCGTTACGTTGCGGAGCCTGTCCCTTATTGCTGTCTAGCGTTCTTGAACATGTTCGTGGAGAGCAAAACTAGGTCTTGGGCCACCAAAGGTGGCCTGTTAAAGTACAAAACTTAACTTGTGTATGTATCTAGCTTCCTTAATGGGAGGAGCCGGATTCTTGTTTATTTTTGGATTTTTTAAAAAAAGTTAGAAAAGGAAAGTGGCCCGTTAGGTTGCGGAGTTTGTCTCGTGTTGGTGTCTAGTTTTCTTTGAAAAGTTTATGGAGGTCAAAGCCGGATCTTGGCGGTGGTCCAAGGCCTTTTTAAAGGGCAGAGCCCAATTTATGTTCATGTTTAGCTTTTTTAAGAAAGTTAGGAGAAGGAAAGTGGCTCGTTTGAAGCCGAAGTGAGATGAGACTCGATTTTTCTTGGATAGGACTCAAATAAACCGAATACTGTAACGCGATATCCTACGCAGGAGACCTAACTATTGACATGATCCAACATGGAAAAGGTTCCTTTCAACTCATTAATTCTGTATGGTTTGATTATTAAAATGGAAAGAAAAACAGAATAAGAACGTGGGCACTAAGTAAGTCATGAATTGTTGCACGAACAAGACGCCTACAGTACAATATCGCGAATTGGAAGAAACTTAGCGTTGAACTTGTAACCTGTCAAACATCACATTCTTTGTTTTACCAACATGCCTCTTGTACGTCTACACTGTTTGATGTTTGCCAATCCTTAGTTGGAGTTTATCTTGTGACTATTTAGAGCAATTGTTGTTTAGTTGAATAAAACTGTTCTTTCTTAAATATTTATCACACTTGAATTGCCCTCAACCTCTAATGCTGCAAAGGAGGTGAAACCTGCCTTTATCGTTTTGAAGGTATAAAGCATGAGCAATGCTGTTTGTAGTTCAGTTGTAATGCTGCTAGCTTATTTCATGCTAAATTTATTTTTTCTAAGTCATGAACATTCGAGGCTGTTAAGAAGGTTGGTGGACGACCCAGGACAAGCTCGGGTCTCTATAGGTGGCCCTTTCAAGGCTGAACCCTCACTTGTGTGTTTATCTGACGGTCCCAAGAAGGTTAATGCAGGGTAAAGCGCTAGCTAGGTTCATCACAGGTGCCTCGTTTGAGGCTCTTAAGAAGGTTAATGGACGACTTACGACAAACTTGAGTCTCATAGATGACTCTTTTGGGGCTGAAACCTGACTTGTGTTTTATCTGTCTTAAGAAGGTTATTGGAGAGTAAAACGCGAGATAGGTTCACCATGGGTGATTCGTTGACGGCTGAAATGCGACTCGTCTTCGTATCTATAACTCTCTTAGGAAGGTTAGTGGACGACTCAAGACATGCTTAAATCTCTATAAGTGGCCTTTTCGGGATTGAAACGTGACTTGCATTTTTGCCTAACTGTCTGAAGAAGGTCATTAGAGGGTAAAGCGCGAGCTAGGTGATCCGTTAAAGGGTGGAGCCCGACTCGTGCTTGGTTTTAGATCTCTTAAGGTAGTTAATGAACGTCAAATGACTAACTTGGGCCACCATAGCTGAAATCTGACATGTGTTTTTATCTAGCTTCCTCAAGAAGGTTAATGGAGGGCGCAGCCCGAGCCTGGGTCACCGTAGGTGATTAGTTAGAGGCCGGATCCCGAACCCCAATTCATGTCTAGCTTTCTTAAGAAGGCTATTGGACGGCAAACAAGTTTGGACCACCATAGGTGGCCTTTTTAAAACTGAGACATGATTTGTGATTGTAACTAATTCTTTTAGGAAGGTTAATGGTGGAGAAAGCACGAACTTGGGTCATCGTAGGTGATTCGTTAGAGGCCAAATTCCGAACCCGGATTCGTATCTAGCTTTCTTAAGAAGACTATTGGATGGAAAACAAGCTTGGACCACCATGGGTGACCTTTTTGAAACTGAGACATGATTTGTGATTGTGACTAATTCTCTTAGGAAGGTTAAAGCGCGAGCTTTGATTACCGTAGATGCGGAACCCTACCGTTGTTGGTATCTAACTCTTTCAAGGGGGTAGGACCACTATAGGTAACGCTTTCAAAGCTGAAGCCTCTGA